>JAODOY010000011.1:399115-412934 GCA_025399855.1 Forbesichthys papilliferus | reverse complement strand
AACTGTTCAGTTCAACTGTTTATTAAACAATAAGATGTGTTCTCTGCCCTCACTGTTCTTTCTATAATGTAAACTCAGTCTTATCTTTATTCCCCTCAATCCCCTGCATCAAAGTCTTAGGCATCAGCGCAGTGGTACGTCTACGCTACGGCATCACTGTCATACTGAAGTGCTTCTGTCTGCACATGTAGCCTAGGTCCGTTTATGTGATGACATCACGTGCTGATTCTTAGCAGTTGTACCAGACATGCTTGAGCTGCAGATTCAGAAATGCTTGGGAAAATTTAGCTTCTATGGACGCTACCCCACTACTTGATCAATGAAAGAGCTTCGCTACTGAAAAGCTATTTGATTTAGAAAACAGCAGCCGCGCTACTCAGTAATGTAGTTTAACTAGTAGCGACGCTACAAATAGCGGCGCTGACATAGGTATATAGCTTCTTCTTCGTTTTAGGTAATCTAGGCTAGGGGCGGTAGTAGTAGCTCCAAACACACCCCTATAACCAATCCGGCTGTGGCCTGAGGTAGGACCGCCTACCTTCTTAACATTTACGGCCACGCAAATACGGAAATAAATAAAACAAGGAAATGTGGAAATACGGAAATAAATAAATAAATAAATGCATAAAATAATGTATAAATAAATACATTTAAGAATAAATAAGAATAAATGTATGTAAAAATAATTAAATAAATACATGTAGAAATGCACAAATAAATAAATAAATACATGTAAAAATACAGAAATAGCCTTTTTTTATACGAAAATGTAATTATTTTTTCAATTATTTTTATATTTATGAAATTATTTATACTTTTATTTATTTATTTATTTATTTATTTATTTATACTTTTATATATTTATTTATTTATTTTTTATTATGGCAGTCCTGGTCCTCCATAGTAAATTATGTGTGAAATTGGACTACCACCACCACACATGCATTTTGTTGCAGAAGATGGGACACTTACAGTTATATGTTACATCACTCCATATACTGTCTATCTTAAAGTCAATAACCACACTGCAATGTTAGCCTATAGAACAAACAAGCTCTATAACACTAGATCTTAAGAGAATCCTCAAATTGATGGTCTATCTATATGAGGTTCTCTCAGTCTCATTGGTGATAGTGAGAGCATGTAGTGCGACCGGTTAGGTTAGAGAGCGCTAAAGATGAAGCTTGAGCAAAATATTACCCATGTACTGTATGGTGTGATTGTGTGTTTGCCTTCCTGTGCTTGATAGATTAATCCAGTAAAGAGAGATAGTGTAGACAGTCAGACACAAAAGATCATATGTACTGAGCGGTCCCAAAGGCTGTAATCTGGTCTGTACTCTAAGTAACCAGAACATTACACAACAGAGCCAGGCGTGACTGTTAATGAGGTTGTTACAGTGATCAGGTCTTCGCCCATCTAGAGTGTGGTAGATTATAGCAGGTTTAATCTTAACAGTGCTGTTTCCACAAGGGTGCGTGGCATTTAAATGTGTTTCCTCAATACAAATAAGCAATTATTCATAGTATATAAGGCAAGTAATAGAAGCTTGTTTGAGTGCTTATATTTTTTGTTTTCTATTCACAACAATGTAAGACACACACACACACACACACACACACACACACACACACACACACACTTTGCATTGTCAGTCTCACTACTAGCTAATGTACTTGTGTTTTGAAACAGCAGTTTAGTACCTTAAACCATCTTATATGCTATTTAGGGATGGGACGATATATGATATTATCGTTTATTGCGATAAAAATACTGCCAGTAATCGTATCTTGGTGAATGTCCATTATCGTGATAATAATAAAAATTAATATTTTCACAAGTGACTTTTCAAAAGCTGTCTAACTTACTTGTACAGTCCAATTGTTTATATAAATACTAACTTATGTATTAGCCTGCATCTTTCCAGTAAACACGTTCTCATTCACAACTCGTCAAAAATTGCACCTTGGTCAATGGCCTTTCTCATACATTTTTGTAGCGTTCGAAAGCCTTTGACGTTGTAGGATGAAGACTTCGGTCATTGACTGTTACGGCAAGTCTACGGAGTTACCACCACCGGTTTATTTTTAGCTATATGGGCATGCAATCTCAGCGCAAGTATTAGTTCCTAGTTGTATATAAATAATCAATATACAATCGAGACATGTTAGAATGTAATTACTTGAAATTCTAGGCTACACATAACCAATACCGAAATATAACTGAAACTATTTAATTTCAGGTACATTTCTGGTGTTTGTAAAAAGCTTACAGAAAACCTGCGATTCACAAACACCTGATTGCAATTTTCTTTAATCTGTACGTTCTGTGTATTACCTTATTCCCCGTAATAGCAGCGCACTAACACACAGCATAGCCCAGCGGCGCCTTACAGTCTGTATTCAAACATGGTCATGGTTATGCTAATCAGGGCAGACTCAAGTGTCACGCCCCAGGGTTGGCGAGTACAGGGACAGACAGAGGAAGTGAATGGACGAGCCACCGCTCGGCGTTTAACTAAACTCAAATAGAAACACAGGCAGGCGCGTAACAGTTACGTAGGCTCTACATGAACGTAGCGTAGCTAATAGCCAACATGCAAACAACAACCGACAAACATAAAAGGAACCCTCCAGTCTTTTATGCCCTCACAACTGGAAACAGTCAGCAAACTACACGTTCATTTTCAAAGTGGTAACAGCACTAAGTGGTATAGCCTACTGAACATGGTATACTGAAAAAGAAAATAAACCAGAAGACAATGAAAGTTAAAAACTTTAATTGCTGTTCGATAAGTGCAATAACAATCAATTAAGATATTAAAAAAATGTATATTACAATACAACATGAATGAGCAGTAGGTCTACCAAGAAATGGTATGTGCCGCCCGTAGGCACAACCCCGGACGTTATAAGATACCCCGTAGGGCTGGAAAGGACACTCGCAGTACATTTGACAGGTTTATTTAAGGAAGGGTCTGGAAAGAAAATTGCATAGGCGTCGTCCCTCTTTCGATATGTGTGTGATCATCTGTCCTGGGTCACTGTGAAACAGACATGAACAGGTAAAGGTATCAGACAAGGGCAATCCACAGCAAGTCCGATAAAGCTAGGCCAGGGTCTGAATGCCAGAAGGTCCGTCCTCATACACACTCGTCTCCACATCTAACGTATACCACCGGGTTTCAGAGAGTAGCCTACTGACCCCCCGTCCCCACTTGCTCTCTCCTCGTCGTCTGGTGTGTGTGGTCTTTTTATCTTCATTCCTTGGGTTGGGTTGATTAGTCGACGGGCTACACATGGTGCTCCTCCACTGTGTGAAGATTGTAGCCGACACATGGCGCCCTTCGCCCTGTAGTGGTCAGATCGTAGCACAGCGACAAGTGGCTGGAATGCCACAGTTACATGAAGGCTTATGGTAAACCATTCCATAGTTTTAATTAGGGATGGGACGGTATATGATATTGTTGTTTATCGTGATAAAATACTGACGATAATCGTATCGTAGTGAATGTCCTTTATTGTGAATAAATATGAATATTTTCACAAGTGACAAAAGCTGTCTACAAAAGCTGTCTAGCTCAGTTGTACAGGCCAATTGTATGGATAAACACTAACTTATTTATTAGCCTGCATCTTTCCAGTCAATCACCACTATGGCTGAAGGCTCGGCTTGCCCATTGTGTCCCCCACATAAACAAGATGAATCAAATTAGTTGAAATACTGGTTTCAAAACTAAATGAATGAATCACACAAAGATAAGCATGTGTGTCATGATACAATAGAAATGTTTGTTTCTTAAGAAAATGTAAGAAAGTTATTCCTGTATGCTTTAGTACCATTTTAAATTAATCTTGATTATATTGTTTATTGCAATTATTTTGGCCAGGATAATCGTGATACACATTTTTTATATTGTCCCATGCCCAGTTGTAATAATCACCGTTGACTTTTTGTAATACTGCCAATGTTTTGCTTAGATTTAAGCTCTATTAAAGGAATTAAATATAAACATAATGTTATTGGGGAAAATCAATATGCAGTATAGTGGTTTGAATACTTTGTTCTACTTTAAACTAATGTATTTGCTTCACGGCTACATAACTGAAAAGCAAATTACAGTACCAGTAAGCACCAGTAAGTGTCATGATTAGAAAGTTCTTTACAAATTGTAAAATAGCATCAAATATTATCACACGCTATACAAGTATGGCGTTTGATCATTTTAGTTTAAATCAAATCATAAATAAATGAAGGCATGTCTTTTGTACTGTACCAAAGCCTAGTGCTTTGATTTACCTAGCAAAACCACAAATGTTTGGCACATTTATTGTTAAAAGTGATTGTAAGCTACAGTAATACACGTTTTGTGAAATTGTGCAAATATCTACTCACAGTCCACTAGCTGGTCATTCTTTGCATGCTTTAAAAAATAAGCTGGTGTGTCTACACAGCCCTGGCTCAGTATATGGGAACATAAAGTGGTGCGGAATGCACAATGCATGTTCAATGTGTTGAGGGAGCACCCTATTGGATTGAAGGGCACTGTGTTTATGTTTTGATTGAGTTAAAATATCAACAGTCTTTCTCCAGCATCGCTGACTCCAACTTAAGGTCTACCTCATCTGTTACAACTCTCCAGCAAAAAGCTGAGACAAATAATGCTAACGCTGTTGACGCTATTGTCTTGAAGGTTATGCATGTCACACATTGTTCCCTTCTGTTCTGCCTTAGCTATAGCCATAGCTACAGTATAGCTCTACAGTATAGATAAGACCGAGAACAAGTTTAGTTAGCTAAGAAATCTTTTCCAGTTAAAGTGATCATAACTCTTATTGAAGTGAAACCCACAGGCAATGCCAGCACCCATCTCTTTAGATACTGTATCTCCGATGTGATTCCTTCTATCCTAGGCTGCTATTATTGTTGTTGTTATTATTAGTAGTATTACTTAGTATTAGTAGTAGTAGTAGTAGTAGTAGTATAATTAATATTATTATTATTATTATTATTATTATTATTATTAATATTAATAATATATTGACAGTGCCACCCCAGGCAGTTCTAGTTGTAGGAGGAAGAGGATAACTTTCTTGGTTTGACCTAAGTGTGTCCTCAGTAGTCCCTGTGTGTCATCCATCACAGTGTCACAGTGTCACACTGACTCACATTGAGAGCCTAAATAAACATGATTTCTCAGTAATGAGAAGCAAGCTGAGCATTTCCTGTACTTCACAAGAATGACCAATGGCAAGAGCACACATCTCTTTAGCCAGTCCTGTGTAATGTCCTCTGTTTTCTGTTTCACATAACTGCACGTCTTCCTCTCATTCTCCTTTTACATTAAATAGTATGTGACATCTTTGTCCCACCTTTCCTAGGTTCCTAGGTCTTTATCTACTCAGTGGATGGGCCATGATTCTACCATTAAGCGCTATGTTGTCATTATCCGCTGTAGGTCACCAAAGAATTATACAGACACCACAAGTAACTACCATATCCCAAGCTGTGTGATGCTGGTCTACTACTTATATGCTCTATTGCTGGTTTTGGATGACTCTATTATTTAATACATTGACTTTGCAGAGTGGCCTTAGTGGAAGGCCAATTTGTTATGTCAAAACCAAATCATTTAGATCTTCTTGTCTTCTTGTCTTTCCTCTCAGTCAATGCTCACCTTTCCCATGTTTGGATTGGTTTGATTGAATATTCAGTCACATGGCTTGTTAACTTTGTAAAGAGTAAGCAGTGAGTTATATTATACAGGATACTTTGGCCTTCGGTATATTACATGTGTTGCAACCCTGTGTCTCTTTGTTTTATATTAAATACTGTATAAAACTTTCCATCATAGGTGTTGTTTGTACTTTTATGGAATGTAGCAATACCAGATTCTTTTCAAACATAGTGTGGACCTTTCATTGTATGTAAGTCTGGTGGTGTATTCCATAGTTCAGCAGTCTCCATCACATTGTAATCACTCTAATTGATGTTGGTAATGGAATGAAGCTCAGATTGAATTTTGCTGTCAAACCCTGGGCATGTTGCCCTACTGGAAATTATAGTTTGCTGAGGCAAGACAATTCTTGGTTCAAGTAGTTACATATATTAAGGGCATAATAAAAAGGCATGCTTACAGTGTTTTCATACATCCCAGTCTCAGTTAGCATGTAATTTATGATTATGGCATACTTGTTTTGTGTCAACTTTAAAATACAATTTGCTGCATATACTGTAAGTGTTGTATTGGCATCTGGTTTTATCTTTTAACGATATAGGCTTTTAAATTAGATCATTACATTTTAGACTTCATAAAGGCTGGTTCCAACTCAAAGGAATATATACGTCAATTAATAAAATTTTTGCCAAATATAACAAATAACATATAATAATGTATAACAAATAATAAATGTGTTTAAAGCAGCCCATCTCTGATAGCTGTGTATTCTACTGTGTAATAAATAGAGCAGTGTCTCTGTCTGTGTTTGTGTGTATGTATGTACGATGTTTGCATCCAAGTATGTTTTTAATTATGCCTTGGCAGGTGTTTTGTTGAACCATCAGATTTTATATTAAATTTCAAACTTTATGTTGGGCCATCTTTAAAAGAAAGAAATTATACACATTTTCCCACTTGTATTTCAGACCATAAAAAGTAATATTGCTCTAGGCCAATTGCTATATATTCTTTTTCTGAGTTCTTGTCTAACAGCAACACAGCAACACCCGAGAGGTTGTTTTATATATACCTAATTCCTTTCTAAATCCCCATTGACCACAAAGCCAGGAACTGCACCCATTGTTTTACAAAAGCATGGAAACATGACATTGATTGCTTATGTATGCCAGAACGCCAATAGTGTGCATGCCTGTGCATTTGTTACTGCTTAACAAGAACCAGTCCAAAGCAAAGCGGTGGTCTTTTAGCTTTTTTTCCACATGCCCATTAGGTATGTCTGGCGTGGCACCCTGCTCTAGGTAATTGTAAACACGTGTCTTTAGTGGAGCGTTGCCCATTTAGCAGGCCTCTGTATCTGTGAGATAAACCAACAGAGCTTGATTGGACTGTATACATTTAAGTATAACGCACACAAAATTGCAAGAAACTCTCTTCTGCTCCTGGAAGCTGTGTGTGACACTGACTTTGTTTGTACACGTAGACCAAATGTGTTATCCTTGAGGTAGAGGGTGTATTGCACTACATTGAATAGAGACAAATCCATTACAGGTGCACACCTTGATTTTATTAAAGATTCCCCAGTACCACATATCTGGAAATCCTCTATTACTGCCGGATTCCACCGGGCTCGTCTGTGGCATTTTCCGGCTCTGAGGTGATTGCGGCCACTAATAGCCGGTGCTTGTGTTACCAGCAGATGCACCACGGGGCATTTTAGACGCGTTCCAGAAGTGGCTCTCTCCGCTAGGGGTCTTGTCATTGTTTATGGATGCTGCGTCTAGGCCGCGCAGTACAATACTAAATAAAGATGTGCAAAACATTGTACGTAGACTCCCGATCGTATTTTACATTTCTACATTGGTGGCAGGAGGTACCCATGGTAACCCCACCCCCCCAAAAAAAAACATAAAAAACTTAATGAAGTCAGTTCCTGACAGGCAAACTAGTTTGTTTGTTGTTCTCGCAAATACAACTGCCTCCCTCGCAGAGCTCTGCTTCTGTAATGCTCCCAACACGGAACAAAACCTCATTGGAGCCAGAACGCGCTGCAGACGCACCTGGTGAAATCCAGGTTTTAGAACAGCAAGTACAGATACTGATCTTCTAATACTTGTACTATAATGTACTATCTAACAGGTATTATATTGGTTATAGAGCGCTAGTAATATTTGTCACATCGTTTTATTCTAACCATCTGTTACCCTTTTACTCAACAGGATCTTGCGAAGTATTGAGGTGCGTGTTGCCTCTCATCTGCATGAGACCATGAGTTGGAGCTTCCTGACTCGCCTGCTGGAGGAAATCCACAACCACTCCACATTCGTGGGCAAGATCTGGCTCACCGTGCTCATAGTCTTCCGTATTGTCCTGACCGCCGTGGGCGGCGAGTCCATCTACTACGACGAGCAGAGCAAGTTCATCTGCAACTCTGGCCAGCCGGGCTGCGAGAACGTGTGCTACGACGCCTTCGCGCCGCTCTCGCACGTCCGCTTCTGGGTGTTCCAGATTATCGCGTTGGCCACGCCTTCCCTCCTGTACCTGGGCTACGCCGTCAACAAAATAGCCCGCGCCGAGGGTCACGCAGACGGCGCGGGAGCGGACGGCTCGTCCCCGCGGAACATGAAGAAGAAGCCCTTCCCCGGCGCCAGGAAGCAGCACAGGGCGATAGAAGAGGCCGAGGACGACCAAGAGGAAGACCCAATGATCTACGAAGTGGCGGAAGAGGAGAGCACCGGCGACGACAACGCCGGCAGGGGCAGCGGCCGCGGGCACGGAAAGAACAAGGAGCGCCATGATGGCCGGCAACGCATCCAGGCGGACGGGCTGATGCACATTTACGTGCTTCAGCTCCTGGCCAGATCACTGCTGGAGGTGGCCTTTCTATGTGGACAGTATGCTCTTTACGGCCTGGCCGTGCCCACCACGTATCAATGCTCGGGCCTGCCCTGTCCGCACAGCGTGGACTGCTTTGTGTCGCGGCCCACGGAGAAGACCATTTTCCTGCTCATCATGTACGCCGTCTCTCTGTTCTGCCTCGTGCTGAATGTGTGGGAGATGCTCCACTTGGGCCTGGGCACCATCTTCGATAACGTGCGCTCTCGCCACAGATCTTTCGCTGAGGATGAGCCGTACAGGCTTACAAGGAAACGGGGCGATGAAGGAGGAGTTGGAAGAGAGGCTTATGGCAGCTATCCTTTCTCTTGGAATGCATCATCAGCTCCGCCAGGGTACTACACCGTTAAGCCTCTCCCTCTGTCCGCTGAGCACAACAAACAGCCACTATCCTTCACTGACCTGAGCAATGCCAAAGTGGCATCGCGGCAAAACCACGTCAATATCGCCCAAGAGGAGAGCCAGAAGTATGCCTGCAACAATGACAGCCTGCCCAAGGATGGGGTGGATGAGACTGTACAGAGAGAAATACATCAAATGCAGGACAGGCTTGAAGCCGTCATTCAATCCTACAACCAGCAGCAGAAGTCCAGCAATACCCAGAGCAAGCACCATCAAGAACGCAAGCACCGGTTAACCTCCAAACAGTCTTCCAGCAAGGCGACCAAGGACAGAGTTAGCAGTAGCAACAGTAGCAGCAGCAAGTGCAGAGAGAAGAAGGGTTCGGAGTGGATCTAAGTATATCCTGAGAGTGATTGTGTATGCAGGATTCAACTGGTTTGATTAGCTTTAGGTTTGTATTCATGGTGAGTCTATGATAGGAATACTCCTTAAATGAATATACAATAACTTAATGGTACTCTTGAGAAATTAAATGTAGTTAACAATTATTTGTTTGTCTGCTTTTCTTAGTGTTGTTTTCTATTTTATTTATTCAAGGATTTGTTTTTTACAACAATACCTCCTCAGACACACAAACAAACAGTACATCCAAACCTATAGACATACAGTTTTTCATTTTTACATTATCAAAATAAGTGAATTACTCTCCATAGTCAGATAAGTAGAAAATAGTGTGAGGTAATTTGGTTTACTTTAAAGGTAAGAAACCCATTGTTAAGAGATTGCCAACTTAACTAAATCTCTTTATTGTTTTATTTAAATGTTGTAATTTGTTAAACAACTTTCTACAATGTTGTCATGCGGTTTTTGCGTCAGTCAATATTGGAGGTTAATTCTGGAATTTAGGGTGCTTGATTTTTGTCATTACTATATCATTTGCATGATATATTTTATATCCAGCTCATGGGCCCCACCTAGGGGTTAAAGCCTGGAACAATGACCCTTAGTGATGCTGTATTCCATTGCTGATTACCTACACACGTTTTTCTTTTGTCATCAAGGTAAATCAAGAAATATGTATTTTCCTGATAATACAGGACACATCAGAATTGGTTAATGTATATATATAAGCACAAACGTTTGAGTTACTTTGAACACAAACTCATATTTTAATCAGTTTTATAAGAGCTACACGTTCTGTTTAAAAAGAAACTTTGCCCTACTTTGTTAACAGTTATAGGCTAATGTTCGATTTTATTGTGCCATTTTACTGTGAGACATATTGTTATATATTTGCCAAACTTGACAAACTAGTGTTCAGTGTTTTCTGTTGCATATATTACAGAATGTCCTATGCATAACAATCTGAGTTTCATTTAGTAATAATTGTTATATTTTTTATGAGATTTTCTTTTTTAACTCATTAAATTGAAATGGCACTAAGGGTATAGCTTTTTGCACTGCCAGTGTTTGCCTTCTGTGGAGAAGTTTAATAAAAATAAAAAGGTCTCAATTCTTGCTTATTTTGCAATATATTGCTACATTCATTGTTATTACATTATGAATTGTTACGTCCTGCAAGCAATCATCGCTGCCGCTGTCTATAATTCATTCAGCAATGGAAATGATACACGATCAACCACTTCTCTTACGCGCCCGTAACTAAACCGGATATGACGTGGAAGTGTTCGGCGTACGTCTGTTTTTAAATAAATCGGCGGGCAGTTCTCAATAAAAGCTTATTTAATTGATTTTCCACATAAAAGGTAAGGTCATAACACAATTTTTATAAACACGGTTGTGGGGACAGAAAATTAAATTGACAGACAATTCGCTGTCTTATGTAATGTAGCTCCGTGAGTCTACTTTATGTTGAATGTTTGAAGTTAGCTTAGCCAGCTAATGTCGAGTTATTGTTTTGTGTTTCCTAAACCCCAAGCCTTGTTTGGTGGTTATCGTACCTCCCTTATACTTTTAAGCGTAAATTGACTGTATAATGAGCGTATATGTTATTGGGTAGTTATGTACCCTAATAGATACATACATTCCCACACGATAAACAGCATTAATTCCAACATTACAGTGCATACTACCGCATTTGGTTAACCCTACGTCTAACGTCTCACAAAACAAAATAGGAACAACTGCGTGTTTTTGCTGAATTTAACGATTTCCCCTATAAAATATGAAATACATGGTAATCTATATTCCGTTGTGGCAAATGTACAACATTCATTGTTAAAAACGTTTGTGTATTGTGTGCAGTTTGTGTTATTATGTAATAGCAATAATATTGAACATTTAATAAATTGTATTGATGGAAGTCATTCATTGATTAGCCAGTGACATTCATAGTTACCGCTAATACATTTCACGTTTTATTTTTATTTATGTTTATTGTCTACTGTAAATGTTGTCAACTGTTTGTTTGGTGGGCATATTTCCACAGGATATATCACTTTTACACATGTATGTACTTAGCAGACACGATAGTGCTGTACATTGAATTGTTTTTAAACTGTTCATTAAGTACATGTTTATCATTGTTATGTTTGTCTATTCTGTAAAAAGACATTTGGCCACAGTTGTCTTGTGTTGCTCTTCCTATCCTGCCGTTTCTTTACAGCTCTTGACCTGGGTGTAGGTCATGCAACAGCAACAGAGAGCTGAGGGAGCAGGCACCCTAGGCTCTGTGTCCACTGACGAAAGGAAGCTGCATGGGAAGATATTCTACCTGGATAATGTAAAGAAGCGCTCCATGGCCCTGCTGGTGGAGGCTATATGCCTGCTAGGAGGGGTAAGCAATTGTTTTTGTAACCAGGATCTGTCCCCACCCGGGACTCAAACTCCTCTGTTTTGTGTAGAGAGCGGACCCTCTACAAGGCACACTAAAACCCAATGAGCTCTGGCATATGTCGCGAGAGTGTCCTTTAAGGGTATAACTGTCTTGCAATAACCAGCCGACCACCGTTACACTTATACAAACCAGTGTTTTATTTGGTCATTACTGATTAGTGGCAGGCTGGCAGTGTTATTGTTTACTACAGTCCCAGTCATTTGACTGGAAATAGTACTTCATTATTTTAGGTCAAAGTGGCATGTGTGCCTGTGAAAGTTTGTGTTGTATTTGCTGTATAATGAATACATGACTAACACATTGTGTCTTCTTCTACAGAGCGTTGAGAGTTTCCTGCACAAGGATGTGAACTTTGTTGTAACTGGCAGCCCAGAGGGGCTGAAGCAGCAGCGGTGTGTGGAAGATCACAAACCTGAGTCAGATGGAACAAATGGAGAGCCCCATCTTCTAGCTAGGCAGAGGGAGAACGGCCTCAGTGACAGACCAATGGTATTTCACATTTGTTCTCTGCTACAATACTGTATGTCTCTCACGAAAATGTGTAGGTATAAACTGGGGAGAAGTAGTCGTTAGTCTTCATCTAGTCGTCATCTAATTTCTTGCTCCTAAATTAGAAAGTGCATGATAGTGGCGCAATAGTAAGATAAAAAAAAATTCATTTCTCGATTGTGTTCGAATTAAGAACTCCACATTTCTACTCCAGCTCATCGTTTCATGGATACACTATTGTATGTGTGTGAACAGGGAGAGTCTTTGGGGGTGTTCTGTAGAGATGAGCACTAGAAGGTGTAACTCAACACTCAAGTGGCAGAGCATTTATCATAGTGTGTATTGAGTGTATTGATTATTAATCAATGGCGTTCGATCAGCCAGTTTGGTTGGTGTGTCTGTATGTGATTAAACCTTTTGAAGCTGGGACTAATCACTGATTGCCACACTGTTTGTTTCCCTCAGGGCTGTGGCAGTCGGGGGAAGGCCTTACTTGAAAAGGCTATTCGCAACAATGTGAGTATTCACACACATGGTTTATCAATTAGCAAGTTTGTTGACTCACCTCATTGAACCTTCTGTGACTTGTGGGTCTGTTCTTGCAGGAGCATTTGCAGGGGAGCAGTGTTTTGGCCAATGCCCGCTCCTGGGGAGTGAAGATCTTGTTCGTGGACGGTATCCTTAAAAAAAAACGTGCATGAGCTCAATGAGCATAATGTGTAAAAGACTGGATTATGACTCCATGTCTTGTGATTGTGCATTGAACAGCTACGTGCAGCAGATGGCACCATATGAATGCTTCCATGCTAGTTGCAGCAGTAACCGAGGCACTAAATAGCGGTTTGTGTAACCACACAGAAGTTGCAAACCACAGGACAATTAGCACTTGTTGGTGTGTGGTATGTGTTCCTTAATGTAGATGTAAGATGTTCTTGTGTACCTGCAGCAGTTGACAAGAGAGAGCTTCAGCACCAAACATAAAAAGGCAGAGGTAATGTGATTTGTGCATGGATTTACATTTTTCAATGTAATTGCGACTTCTATTTTTGTTTACATTTGAATTGGAAAGTTGACAGATGCTAGGCTTAACATAATTTTAAAAAAATGGCAAAACTTTTTAACCATTAAATCATTTTTTTCCCACTCAGTATTTTAGTTTATTTAAATTGTTGTTGGATGCTAATGAGACATTACTTTTTGTTTTTAATTGCAGAGAAATTACAGCAAACCTGCTGTTCGTGTTGTCAAAGGTCAGTGTGTGTGTGTTTGTGTGTGTGCGCGTGTGTACACACAGGTTCTATTGTATTTAATTACTGTATACTCACTAATGCTCACTATGTGTTTCCACTCAGCTGCATCACTGAGGTCCCCATATCTGAAGGTTGAGGATGTAAGCAGGTGTGTTGTGTTTATAACCTTGTTGTCATCATTGTCTTGACTCATAATAATAATAATAATAATAATAATAATAATAATAATAATAATAATAATAATAATAATAATAATAATGACATCATATATCAAACAGAGTGCAACAGTCTCATGAAGGACTTTTGGTG
>JAODOY010000011.1:338062-356362 GCA_025399855.1 Forbesichthys papilliferus | reverse complement strand
ATACACACAGTATATACACACAGTATATATATAGTGTTCCTCAGCAGCCACATGCTAGCCTACACGTGTTTTTTAAAAGAAAGGTCAAACGAGATAATCCTGATCAGAACTTTATCAAATCAAATATATTAGCTCCAGCCATGAACATTCTTATTAATAATGCTCCTATACTTACACATACATGTATAGCCTTTATGGTAACACTATAAATTATCCTATTTAAAATATGCTATATGGATAGCGCCTGATTCAAATTAACTGGTCGTTAGCAGGCTTCTAACAACATTGAATCAGGTGTGTTGGAGCAGGGAGAGATCTAAAACATGCAGGGTGCGGCCCTCCTGGACCGGAGTGGAATAGCTCTGACAGTTTGAATCACTTCTTGTTTGGCCAGCGGAGCGGAGCTGCTTCTCTACTCAAGCTAGTATCTACATTACCTCTAGGGGGCGCAATTAGTAAAGAAGCGCCAGCTTTTTCTTCTTCTTCTTCTTCTTCTTCTTCTTCTTCTTCTTCTTCTTCTTCTTCTTTGCGGCAGACTGCACCTGGTTGAATATTGCTGCTCTCTGCTGGTGGAGTCCCTGCTATATTTCCCCTTTCGGCCTACAATTAAGACCACTACATATTCTTTCAAATGTAATAGTATACATATCCTGTAAAAGTAAAAAATATTACATACACAGAACAAATATATATGTACAAATCAAAAAATATATGTTACATGTAAGTAGAAATGTATAAGTTGTAAAAATCGGAGAATCTGCTGCAGTTGTCTCTTATTTTTCCAGCATTCTATCCTTAATACAGGCCCTGCAGCAAGGAGTCTTTCCCCAGAAGCCGTGCTGCCAACATCTGTCATCCCAAAATATTTCTCTGTGATGATTATGTTTGGCAGTTGGTCAACACACGCGTCACCGTCTAATACACCACATTATTCACATGTACGTGCTATTTAATGCCTATAATATAGACTACATGTAACCGGACCGGACTCGTTTCAAATGTTTTCTCTTGGGCTGTCAGTTCGACACGGAACAGCAGATGGCAGTGTTGACCACAACATACGATTAAGAGACTCTAAATGTGTTTATGCTGACAAATTAGCCTACTCTACTTAATGCAGTGCGGCTGTAGGCCTACTGTACCTTTTTACATCATAACCATGTTCTGTATTATTGTTTATAATTGGCAAGATTGTTAAATTGTACTACAGATTTACAAACTTCACAGACAAGTGCGTGCACAAACAGACAAACACACACGCACACTCGCACTCACACACACACACACACACACACACACACACACACACACACACACACTATAGGAATTTGCCCAAAGGCGACGTCCATGAAACGAGTGTTTTATCGCTCCAATCTCTTTTAGCAAAGTTCACAGTGCGTCGATACATTTGAATGACAATGCTCGTCTACGGGAGCTTGACTGCATACCGTGAATAGACTGAATGAGTTTGTTTGTGCCCCTCTGTTAAGAATACATTGAATAAAATATTAAGGAGACAATTTGGCTAGCTTGGGAAAAGACCACAAACAGATAATCAGCTAAACGAACACACTCCGTATCAATGTTTTAGCACCTGGGTTTACCGCTGGTTATGAAAAGTGAACCATTGGAGTGTGTTGTTGGGAAGACGTTTATGACGAGACCTGTACGTGTTACAGGCACATGCAAATATCATAATAGGGAAAATAAAACCCCAAATGTATCGCGTCTAGATCCTGCGTGCGTGTTTGCCCTTTCAGATAAAGGCTGGGCTCCACAGCGCCGCCAGTGCCTCGGGCGCAAGAGCGCAGACTAGGGCTCAGCCGGAGCCAATGGGGTGACAGCGTCCTGCCCAGACCTCTATAACTCCGTTTCACAGCGGCTGCGTAATGCCACAAGCACGCATCTAGCGCGGAGAGTTTCGGTGGACTAGAGCTCTCCAGGACGCGCGTGCAGAGCGCACACCAGCAGTTTGTCTCGCTACCCTCGAGCACTAGAACGAGAGCCCACATCTCTGCTGGCGGATGCTCTTCACCATGAGCGGCGGGCAGACGTATGAGAAGAAGATCGCTAGCCTTCTGACCGACCTTCCCGGATCTATGAGTTGCCATCCGAACTCCAAGGACTCTCCGACCCTCCCCGAGTCTTCTGTCACGGACATGGGCTACTACAGCGGCCAGCCGGCGCACAGCCACCACGAATACTACCAGGCTCAGGCGTATGGGCAGCCCATGAATTCATACCACCACCAGTTCAATCTGAATAGCGTGGGGGGTGCGGGAGCTTACCCCACCAAATCAGAATACCCATACACAAACACCTATAGACAGTACGGGCATTACAGCAGAGACCACATACAAGACTCCCCTCCAAGTTCAGGTAGGCTAAATGAAGAGTATAGTTATTTCTCTTTATTATCATTAACTAATTAACTTTTAATATCGTACTGGGTGTTTTTCCCGAGAGGTTATGTTCGTGTGTTATTCGTGTTTGTGGACGAGGCATTGCACAATGAGGTTTATTTGTGGCGGAGTTTTTTCTTCAGTGTTCTCTTGGGAACATGTACGCACAACAAAACATGTCTGGATTGGAGTTATAACATACATACTTATATAATAATATAATAATGTGAGACATTCAATATTAACTTGGACCAACACGTTAAACAGCATGTATATGCCACATATAGTTTGTCGCTATTTCCCTGTAATGAAGGACTGAGACATTAATTAAATTGTAACAGTCAAACTAAACAACAGGCCTAAACCATTTCAGGCTATTTCTACTATTATTAATTATAAGTTAATATTAACCCTCAGCTAAATATTAGGATGGTAATATGCATACTAAGAAAATAAATATTGCTGTTAATTTATGGTCGAGATATTTTAGTTTACTTGGTTTAGATAGATAATCTAAACAACATTAAGACGTGTTGACTTCACTATAACTGGCCTTTATGGAACTATGTTACGATGCGCCTCGGTATCAAAATGTGTGTTTTCTGACCCGTCTTCTTTCAGTGAAAGAGGAGCCGGAGCCAGAAGTTCGGATGGTGAACGGGAAGCCGAAGAAGATCCGCAAGCCGCGGACGATCTACTCCAGCTACCAGCTTGCGGCGCTGCAGCGGCGGTTCCAGAAGGCGCAGTACCTCGCTCTGCCCGAGCGCGCCGAGCTAGCGGCCCAGCTTGGCCTCACGCAGACGCAGGTGAACAGCACCGACGTTTTACATACAATATGAGACAGATTGATTAAATATAAAAATGTAATATACATTTTATGTAAACTCTTAAGTTTGCTGTGGTTTATTTAAGTCTAGATTTGGTCTAATGTTAGCCATCAAGTCTTTCAATTAGCATGAATATGAATAAATAAAAATATTATATAGGGAATATATCATCTTGCAAAATCAGTAATATTAGCTATAATACGAGTCACAAACCTCAACGATAACTTATTACAGTTTTATATTGTGAATCATTAATGGAATGTGTTAACTCGTAAAGGTATATTTAATCCTTTAATATCAATAATAAAGCCTGATTGTATAATTGTATAGCGTCTCAGCAATCCATGTGGCACCACTGACTTAACGTGCATGTTCACATGCAGGTCAAGATCTGGTTCCAGAACCGGAGATCCAAGTTCAAGAAGCTCTACAAGAACGGCGAGGTCCCTCTGGACCACAGTCCAAACGCCAGCGACTCCATGGCCTGCAACTCCCCGCCCTCCCCCGCCGTGTGGGACACCGGCGCCCCACAGAGCACCCCGGCGCCGCGGGCCTTGGTCCCGCCGCCCCCCCACGCCTCGTCGCCGCCCTACCTGGAGGAGTATAACCCCCACTGGTACCAACAGGGCTCGCACCTACAGCACGCGGGCACCGTGCACCACCCGGTGTCCCAGCAGAGCGTGGGAGCCGTCTATTGACGCTGATTAGCGCCGCGTGATGTTCTGAAAGAGGACGCCCCGCGTGGACTCTATAGACACGCCGTCCGGTCACAAGGCCCGCTTGTTAAGAAAAGTGAAACGTCTTCTGGATCTTTCTCGTGGGCGACGCGTCACGGAGACACGGGCACAGACTTACTGTTTCAGACAGCCGGCTTCATATTCTACGTGTATTTGTACTCACGTGATCCGGTAAATAAGGACTTCTGGCGTGTTTTAAAAATATATTATTTATGCTTCTGTTGTATTTGTTTCCATTTCTTTTGTAAATTAATATGCAAGAAGATGTTCAGTCAGAGAGCGAATGACAAACTGCAGTTGATCCGTGCTTAAGTCCAATCAAGAATATGGGTTGCAGCGCGGGGGTCAGAAACTCAGGTCATATTTATATAGATATAGATTTGTACAAAACGTAGAAGGCTGTAAATACGTGTTTATAAGCAGAACCACTATGATCATATTTGTTTGGAATAGAAAGACCGCGCTGTCGTGCTTCTCTGTTATATTATTGTAATAAGTTGAAAAACATAATGGCTTTTTGTCAAATATAAATAAAGGTTTTAACTGAATATCACGATTTCTTTTTTATAGTTTATTTAAACGTCGCACTATCGCTGGTTCACTATTTACACTTTCATATTTTATATAACATCTTATCTATTAGGCCATTAACACAAGTAATCTAATTCTGTCATGATATTAGCAGCCTACATTTTTGTTATTAGTTATTCGTCCTGCAGCTACCAGCTTTATTGGATCACACACACACTCACACACGCACGCACGCACGCCACAAGCAAACAAAAGTCCCCTCTTACCTTATTCTACCTACCCCCCCCCCCCCCCTCACACACACACACACACACACACACACGGTAAAGTAAAGGGCGAGAGATTTTAATTTCATTTTAATTTCTGTTGCCTCAATAATTGTTTTAGTTAGCAAGTTAATTTGGTGGCATTACGAATAATAAAAAATACTGGAATAAATAATAATAATAATAATAATAATAATAATGACAACGTCAATTGTATACATATAATACTTTTCATGTAAAATACATTTTATATATAATAACATTTGACATTTGGTGGAAGACCATTAAACTCTAAACCATAATTTATTAAATGTTCACCGAAAAGCAAACGTGACTGTGATAGCAAAGGGTGGTTTGGTTATGAGCCATATTACGTTTCTGATAACAAGAAGAACACATGTTCTCTGTCAGGGTTTAACCTCTCGTCGATCCACTCAAAACATAGTATCCTGCTGAAATGATATGCCATACTCCACTAGCCATACGAAATAGGCTAATTATTCTGATCCCGTTTACATTGGTTCATAAATATTTCAATACTTAATGTGGTTGGGAAAGCAGAAGTTAAAAATGTGCCTGTCATAAATCATATTCACCTTAAAGAAACACAAAACTGTTTTTAAACCATGACTATATATATTGTCCTTAATTTAATAGACCTATAACTTCTCAAATATAAGACCCGATAAGGATAATTGTTTAGTTCTCAATAACATAACATATCTCTACTGTTAGCTCAATGTTCTCAAATGCCTCAGAATTGTTGTTTAATAACACTGAGGTGTCTACTTACCTAAGTGTAAGCATAGCCGTGAAGACGTATAGGCCTATTTATACCGTATAAATTAGCTGTGAAGACGTAGGCCTACCTATATAGACAAAGCTGTTATAGGTCTATATAGACATAGCCGTGAAGACGTGGGTCTATATAGACATAGCCGTGAAGACAGGCCTAGCATACATATAAGGCACACAATGGAAGTGAATGTGCTTGTTAACAAGGGGTTAATTAATATATAGGCCTTCATACTTTAGACCGATATATGTGAGGACAAATAATTAGATATTAGTCTCACTTTTATAATATTTCAGTGACGCTTTAATGAATAACTGAGGCCCGGTATTATTAATTATATATATTTAAGTAATTTATTAACTCTTCAAATTGACACTGATTTCATAATAACGCCGTTAAACTTATTTAACTTTATATTATATCCATATTTTTATAATGTTATAAAAATAATAATTATCCTTATATTCACGTCATTCATGTAGATTATTACATTATTATGTCGATGTGTTCTGCTGTCCCAATAATTTAAATATTCTGACCAGGTGAAACTTATTTATTAAGCCAACTGCCACTGATCTAAAAACAATACATTGTATCCCAAACAGAATATCAGCACATTTACAAAAGAAGACATTTAGAAACAAAACAAAACAACAATTAATTATTCTTATAGGATATAAGAACATATATCATATAACAATAATATATATTATAAAATGACAAAATATCGAGTCACAATCTTTCCGTGTAACTTCACGGCCTGTGTCATTATTTTACCATTTGTCAAAGACGCTGATAAGCAAAGCCTCGCGAAGACTCTCGGTCGGTAATGCCGCAGATATTCCATATGTCATAAAGCGACTCTGCAGCGGACCGTCGCCGTGTGTGGGCCCGCCAGTTGTCTACTCACACGTCATCGAGGGTTAAAACTACATTTGTGGCCCTCTCCCCCAACACACCACACTCTCTCTCTCTCTCTCTCTCTCTCTCTCTCTCTCTCTCTCTCTCTCTCTCTCTCACACACAGCAGCGAATGTACGCTCCCTGCGTGAGCGTGCGTGTGAACTGTTGAACTTGAACCTGATACGCCTGGCATCGCACCAGGACGCGCTAAGCAGAGAGGGCCGCGGGGCGGGGGGTGAGACGTGGGTCAGCTAGGACTAACGGGGCCAGGGTAAGACAGCTGGGTCCAAACACGCCCCCCCCTCCCGCTCCCGCTCCAATATTAGCATCATGAGCAAGAAAGAAGGCCTCGGCAGCTGGACCCTGTGACCCCGGCGTGACCCCGCAACCAGCCGCTGCGCCAAGTCTTCCCTGGGTTGAACCAATATATAGCGTGCTATCTCTTCGGTCACGCGTTTGTGTGCGTGAAGACTCTACGGTGAGTCTTTTCCGTGTCAAATCTCAATTTTAATCCCCTCAAATGTTGTGCCCGCGAGTTGTCAACTTTTCCTTCAGATGAAACCGAATCATACAGAATCATGCAAACAGACCATTGGACCATTACCGTTAATAACTTCACTGTAGAAACAAGACATTATCGATCATAATCCGAATATTCACCTCCTGATGCCACTGACATCACCATAGCCTCAATAGACCCGCTCGAGGTTCCCATGCAGTATGCCAGCATGATAATGACCCCTTTCTGATCTGGAGAGAGTCATTTAGTCGATGGACCATGACTACATTCAACACAACACTCGCGTCATCTTCCCTGGACCATATAACCTCAAGACTACTGGGATGTGTCACGAGATGTCTTTCTCTGAGATCAATCTGTTGCTGTGAACATCTCGGCTGTGGCATTGTTTAACCACTGTGCTTTGCTCAAAGGTAAGGCAGAACAGACCGTGAAACTGACATGCCAGTTGTCTCTCTTTCTCAGCTTATAAGAAAGGAGCTGTGTTGCATTTGCAAATAATTACACGGTGCAGTTAACAGGCTACAGTACCTGACATTAGACAGACAACCCTGCGTTTGGTGTGTCATTAATGTTATTCATTAACTTTACACCTTCTCAAGACAGGCATGATCGTATCATTTAGACAGTCGGTGCATGGGAAATATAGACATTTGGAAAAACGTAATTGTTATAAGGCATAGGCTGTTAATAGACAAGGTATTTATGTAATGGTCTACACAGTATAAAACCTTTCATTAGTGTGAAATGTGAAATATCCTGAGCGGTCATTTGATCTCACGTCTCTTGACATGACAAGGTATTGAAGAGCCCCCTCAAACACACTGATTCAAAAGATTAAAGATATGCTATTTCTAGACACAACTAAACCAAGACATTCTGAAATGTGATATAGTGCATGCCAAATGTGAAAATATTTTGAACAACTCGAATGAAACCGTCTACGATGATTGTTGACAGACAGTAAGCGGTGTAATGATCGACACAACATATCGCCTGCCCACATATCGAGACACTATTTACAGCATTAAAAATAGACTGTTCTCATGTTTAAAGTGCAAATCAGAACAAACACCTATCAATCACGCTTTTTACTGGGTTAAATGTATTATATATATATAATTTCATAATAGAATGAAACATCGTATTTTTCTTTGGGGACAGTAATGTAGCCTACAGAGACGTGTTTTTACGCAATACATTCAGTTATCATTCCAGTGATTGGTGACGATGTTAAAGAATGCGCATATAACTGGCTCGCTGGGGCCAACTAGGCTGTTTCTGTGTCATGGCTCGATATTTTATGTAGTCTATAGGCTTTAGTCTATATGTATAGGTTTTATGTAGTCTATGGCTTTAGTGTAGGCTTATAGTCTATAGGCTTTAGTCTAAATAGGCTTTAGTCTATATCGGCTTTATGTAGTCTATATGTAGGGCTTTATGTAGTCTATGGCGTTAGTCTATATGTAGGTTTTATATATGTTTTAGTCTACATAGGCTTTATGTAGTCTATATGTAGACTTTAGGTAAGCTTTTTGTCCTCATACAAATCAACCACTTTTTCCAATAGGCACTCACAATAGGTTATTTTTATATAGGCCTAATATATACACATGTAGTATACTGATGTCTTGATTATATATGTACTGCGACATATATGCCAAAGTATGCCTTTTCATATCCTGACATTTATTAGCAGCAATACAGATGTTTATTGCAGTGTTTGTTGGCGTGCACCGTCAATCATCCGATAACATGCACACAAATTCGCCCATAGTTCATATAAACTGCAAGATACCTAGGTTACGTCGTAAATAACAAGTTGTGGGTTTGTCGACATCTCTGAAATAAAAAAATGTATTGCTTAAAACTACGCGTCATAGCGGCAATATGAACATATGACACATACAAAACAATACATTTTCCCATGGGTGGTGAAGTTTGAAAAACACGCCAGTCTGTCGACGCCTGCGTTGTATAACCCTACAGGTAGGACACACACAGACACACACATACACACGCACAGTCCGGGCGTCAGTCACTTATTGATGACGTCACATCATGTGATGCCGCGGTGCGTCGCGGGGGTGGTTCTGGTACCAGTGACCAAAGTTGTTCATGTAAGAGTTTGGGTGCATTGATGTCCCTTTAGTCGGCATAGAAACGTCCCAGACCTGCGGTAACGCGGGCGAACAGGGCGAGATGGAGGGCGTGCTGTGGAGGTGTTCTCCCTCAGGTCCGCTGCCGTGCTTCATGATCTTTTTGTACTTGGAGCGTTTATTCTGAAACCAGATTTTAACCTAAAATACACCAAAGACGCAGAATGAATTAAATCATCGTTACAGCAAAACAGTCAACATCACTTTCAGACTATAAGTACTTTATATGAGCTCTTTATATCTTTTATAGCTGAATGCGTGATGAAGCACAATGCGCCATTTAGCTTGGCCTAAAAATCCTCACACATCTAAAAGAGTTTCAACAAATCGAGAGCCAGGTCTTTAAATTCCCTTAAATATGAGCTCAGACCCATTGTTCCACATTTTATATGCCCAATAACAAAAACATATATAACGCACAGGCCTAAATACAAACGGTCCCAAATGTATAACCAGCCCGCTGTTGCAGGTTCATGGGGTTTGCCGACTATTATTACAATTAAACATTTAACATCGTTACACATCTATAATAGAAAAATACTCAAAACACTTTCGAATTGAAAGCAATCCAGTTCCATAACAATGACAGATGGGAAAATATCACACGAGTTAAAACATAATTATAGTGTTTGGTTTTGTCTTAGCAGCATTCCAACATTTTCTGAAGATCAAAATGATGGATTCCATACCACGATACCGACTATTAATTATGTGTAAACTTGACTAAGGCTATTCCCACCCACAGACTGCAGAACCGTTCAGTCTATATTGCAAAATATTGTTAAATAAATAAATACATAAATGCTTAAATAAATAAATGAATAAATAAAGTGGACCTAACTCGTGTTTTTATTGACAAAGAAAACACAGGCTTTTTGGGATTTTGTCACATTTAGTTTTTGGAATATCTTTCATATAGAGCCGTTAATGGAAGAGGATCGAAACGAATAGCTGAAATTAAGACGTGCAAACACGCCGGCTTTACGACAGTGGCCAGCAGATCATATCATAGTTCTTTGTGTTTGATCTAGACAAGTGAAACCAGCCATAAAGTCAGTCAGCCTGAGAGACATTTACCTTTCAAACGCAAAAATAACATCGTCATCTCTTACAAAGCCTGCATGGCATTAGCTTATTCAATATCTTACTGAATGCTAAATCATGTATCCAGCCCACACTGAACACGAGACGTCAGTCTTCTCAATCACATTATAAGTCAGAATATTCCATAACTACTACTACTACTAGTGGGCTACACACGCACCGAGAGGAGCGAACACGCGAACGCCCACCTGCGTCTGCGTCAGGCCCAGCTGTGCGGCCAGGTCCGCGCGCTCCGGCAGCGCCAGGTACTGCGTCTGCTGGAAGCGCGCGTGCAGCGCGTGCAGCTGCAGGCTGGAGTAGATGGTGCGGGGCTTGCGCACCTTCTTGCCCTTCCCGCTCACGCGCAGCTCCCCGTGCTCGATCACCGTCGACCTCTCGCGATCTTCGGGGAGAGAAGCTCGTGTTAATAATCTGCGCAGCGAGCGCCATCATTATCCCACGTCCACATATTGACCACGTCACAGTGGCTCAAACCCACTGGGCGGTGTTCAATGAGGGTTCTGGTCTCACCGCAGCGGGAACCAGAACCCCAGCCTTGTGACCTGGTGACCTGGTGACCTGGTGGCCTGGTGGCCTTAAGGACTCCGCCACATTGTGGCCTTGCCATCTGCAGTTTCCACTGCGTTGCCTTGCTTGTCTGTATGTGGGCCTATAATAGATGACATGCCCACTGAATGTAACACTCAGATCAGTATGCTTCATATGTATTCCACCTATAGCCAATAGCCTAATAGATGATCACCTTAATAATCCAAAATTATTATAAAAACGCCTTTTCCCCAACAGGAAGTTTATATAGTTTATTCATAGTTAATTATACTGTCTGAACCTGATGCAAACAGACAATGATTGAAAACAATAGTTTTAAGCAGAACAATTATAGCCTATTTAGGCAACAACAACGAATTAATATTTTATTTAGTTTAGTCAAAATGCAAAAACGTATGCCCTTCCTAACATACAGGCTATGTTACTACGTGGGTTACAAGCCCGCATCAGCTAGCCAAAATGAGATTTGCCCACAGAAAATTATGGTCAATAAAATTAATGGCGCCATCTGCCTCCATTATAACTGCTGCCTGTTGCATCTAGCTTTGACGTGTGGCCTACTGCTGTTGGGATATGACTTTGTTGACTGTCTAGATAAAACTTACAGAACTTCATGATATCATGTAGAAGGAAAATCTATTAAATAGACATACAATTAAGAGATTTTCACTTAAACCACGAAACACGCGTAATAAAGCACTTCACGTATTGCAACATGTATTTTTATTTATAGGCTAATTTTGCAATATGGCCATATTAGGAGTGTAAACGAGGTTAATGGTTTATTGCTAACTGAGTTAATTAACTTAAATAATTTTGTTTTGATCAACAAACCGGTAGCTTTATCGACTTTATTAACTTATTTCTGTGTTAATTTCGCTAACGAAATTCTGACGAAAGGTTTTCATCAACGACCTTGTTCCCATGTAACAAGACGTTGATGTTTATTTAGTAACAACATTTAGGATGCTTTTAACCTACCGCTATCGTGCAGCCTGCTGTTCGCGTGTAGGCTGGCGGTACTGAAGCTGTGCTGGTAGGACATGTACGACTGCGGGTGCGTGCTCCCGGTGCCGGGGTAGGCGTAGCCCATGGAGCGCCCGTACGAGGACGCGCCGGGGGAGAACGGGCTCTCGTGTGGAGCATGGCCGGGGTAACCGTGCGAAAGCCCCGAGGTGGGCTGCGGGTGCTGGCCGTGTCCGTGGCCGAACTCCAGGAAGGCGGATTTGGATCCGGGTACCGGATTCAGGCCGTCAGGCATGAACCCCACAGACATTACGAGGACGCGGTAACATCAACCCTGCTAGAAGTCCATAAAGACGGCGCTGGGAGCCGCGCGGGAGCAGAACCAGGAACAGATCCCCGAGCGGTCAGAACCGCAGCAGGCGCACACCGCTCGGTCTTTAATCGAAACGGCACTTTATCGATAAGTTTGATAACGAAAAGAAGACGAATAAAACGTGCGCATTTGTTCTTTATCTCATTGTGACGCTGATGTGAGTCTACGGAAACCTCGCGCCCGCAGAGGCAACTTCAAACTCTCGGCCTCCATCTCTGCCCTCTGATTGGCTCCCGGCAACCGACTATCACTCGTGCTCCACAGTTAAGTTCATTAACAGACGTGATTGGACGGAACCGTCCGTCATTCATACCAATCGAAAAGCACCTCAAAAGTGCAAATGTTGGTAAAATCAATCATTTTGACGCATACAACTCGGATGGTGTTGTAATATAATAACGAATTTATTAAGCTTGTACAATTATATTGATTGCAAAGGCTTAAGGTTATGTAATAGGCCTATATTTTTCTTAAACGAGATTTCGATGCGGTTTAGGAGCTAGATAATAAAATACGTTTAGAGTCACATTGTATTTAACGAAAATAGGTTATGCTATTATTTTTAGTTTTGCTTTGACATAGGCTAAATCATTACTAATTTCGATTAGGCTATAGCCTATTGTCCACAATAAATAAATAAATAAATAAATAAATAAATACAATTGAACATTCATGAATCAAACAATGTACATTAAAGGAAACGAGATAACATTATTTTAGGATAAATAGGCTATAGCATATTGCTAAATAAATAGGTTACATTCCCAAAACGGTCTAAATGAAAAAGTAAACATTATTTAATATCGAAGTAAAATAATAACATGCTACAGAAAAAAAGAATACATATGTAATTTGGCAATGTCAATCTATAAACCTGTACAACATATGCACCTTGCCTTGTGAACTGACACTGACATTAGCAGGTGATTTATTATAATGGATCGAAGTTATTACATATTTACATGACCTGCCAGCTTATATCATTATAGCAGAGGCTTTGCTTCAAAGTGATTTGCAATAATAGCCGCTATAGCTGCAATAGCTGATCAAACACCAGCCATGTAAACAGCTTTATCTTGTTTCAAAAAGCTGGAAGCATCGTCATAACTTCAGTCAGTGGGAGCATGCCACAGAGAGCTCAATGGCACGACCTCCCTGTTAACCCGCTCTCTGTTATTTGTATGGTCTAATTTTTGTCAACAAGTATTTTTTCATGTTGATGTTTCTATGGAAATATAACAATAGCTCTTGGCATGTTGTAGCCCAATCTTCTAATATTGTAACGTCTGAGTCTGATTAATACATGAAGATGCAGTCAAGTTGCAGGTATGTATGCTATATAAGTATATATACCGTGTATACACATATATACATATATATATATATATATATATATATAAATTATCACGCGTGCACGCGGCAACGGACAGCACATTGACATCAAGGGACAGCATCTGAGACGCGCACGGCCCACTCGCTCACACCAGTGGCTGCGGGTTGGCCCGGGGTGTCACGCTGCGGTGCTCGAGCAGTGCTCAAGTCAGTCATTTTGGTCAAGTTCTGCGCCATGGCCGCGGGCGGCCTTGCATGTTCGTCCTAGACTCAACAGGCCTCAGCCCGCAGGCAGCCAGAACCGAGCCCCAGTATCACATACGGGTAAGTCTGCAGTGAATCGACTCCATGCCGTGCGCTTTCTGACCGGGGTGCGTCTTCGCGCATGGAGTGTCAGTGGGAGATTGGGGAAGATGATGATGCGTTGTTAAACGAGACACAAGGCCGATCCTGGGCACTGCTCCTGTTTCCTATACGTGTTGAGCATGTTTACAGCTCGTGGTTCTCTGCAGATGTCACGGCTACTCAATACATATAAAGAGAGACAGAGAGAGACAGATTTGTAGCGAGACAGCCCCGTGACGTGACTGGAAGCGGCTGAACGTGAAGAGACAAAGTCAACAATGTCTCTTAACTTGCGTGTGCGGCCCAGACTCGCTGGCGTTTCGTGGCTTGTACTGCTGCAGGCCTTTGCAATACAAGCACGCACTAGCACGCACACACGTACACACAGGTCTGTGTCACCCAGCAGGCCGCCCTGATGCGGAGCGACAACATTTCTCATGCATTAGCATTCCCATGCACCACCCCAGGCACTGATCCCCGTCATGTCGTACCTGCGCGCCTCTTCCAGGCCGCACTGACCACCAGATGACCGTGCACGAGTCCATCGTCACGGGTTCAACTCACCGAGATGGGGGTCAAACCTGTCAGCAAGAAACATGTGGTCACGTGTTGTGATCATACGTAGCCAACGTTATATTCTCTCAACGAAGACATAATTGAAGGAATTAAAGCTCCAGAAACACGAACACATCATATCCCGACGTGACGTGCCACCTCTTGGTGCGGATTAGCGTCTTAAAGTCTGTCTTCTCTCCGCGGTTCCTAACAAACTAGTGCAAACATGGGATTTATGGGTTTTCCTTCGTGCTTCCCCCCCGGGGATGCGAAGAGGGGACACAGAAGGAGAGGCGGAGAGGAGGAACTTGTTTTAATCTTCCCTCCAGGCGTCGACGTGAAGTTTGAAGAGAACACTAATATCTTCTGCAGTCATTCCTCGGCTTGCGTGCGTGTGTTCAGGCGCGCGTGTGCGCACTGCTGGCCCCAGATAGTTCACTTTGCGTGCACAGACACACAAAACGTTTGACCCGCTGGTGTTAAAAAAACGAAGAATAAAAAATATAATAGACCGATTCTTAATAGTTTAATACATTTTTTACAAGGCAAGCGGTGTCATCACTCACATTGTTGTTATTTTGGCTTGATTTTTGAAGTAGCGTGAAGGCTAGCTGAAATATCATGTTACATTGTCAGAGGACATTTAAGCTTTTTACCATAATCACAAGATCAATAATTGAAATCAGTAGTCGATTATTGGTTTTATCGATTATTATTTTCCAAAGGTAATTATTATATGTTTTAAAATTAACCAACATTAATTTTGCGGTAGTAAATGTAGCCTAATCATTTGACAATTGGTTGGAGGCTATTTCTGTATAACTATAACGACCTAACCCTGGTCGTAGACTATGCCATAGGCTATATATATATATATATATATATATATATATATATATATAATAGCCGTTTTAACCGATTTCAGTAATAGTGAAGAACGTTTATTATTTGGTTTTCATATAATTATAAAGGAGCCTATTTTATACTAAATTGCATTGCAATTGGCAATCGAGCTGCATGGTTCCGAATCACAGTATAGACTACTCGTGGTCGTGGAGATGCAATGGTCCACAAAAGCACAAAACTCTTTCCAGTGAATGAGGGTTTGGACCGGGCTATATAAGACAGGGAGATATGGTCATATTAAAGGAGCGTGACCAAAGTATAAGAATACAAAGACACATTTATCCTTATTGTCCTGAGGCGGTAGGCTATAAATACCAAATTAATGTACAGCCTAAATTTACATTTAAATTAATATAAATCCAGTAAGTCCAATAGGCATTTGCGTAGACCTACAATAGTCCTAAGTAAAATGATTCGGTTACGGTGATGCCAGCGCAGTCACCAGAGCTCAGCTTCCATAATGTAACAATCTTTATAAGAACGCGGTGTTCTAAAATCTGATCGGACATCATCTGTTTCTACAACACAGTGGTGTATTAACATTATACATTTGTCCTGTAACATGTGCTCCATTCTCTGTGGTGTGCTTCACACCATCTTTAAGAAAGTAGGCGTACTCATGCAGTTCCCCGCACGCACGCACGCACGTATACACACACACACACACACACACACACACTGCTGTCTATAACGTGTGTACAGTCTGGTAGGCTGTGATGACCAGATCACGTGACACTAGGGCCACAGGCGCTCTACCCATGATCCCGTGCACATCTGGAAGTGAGCAGCCAGTCTGGGGCTAACCTCCGTGTTTACGGCTCTGTTGTCTCCGCTGCAGAACGGAGCCCACAACACATTCCTCTCTGCCTGCTCCATATGGGGGATGGGGGGGTAGGGGGTTACAATGTTTTCCATTGTAAATCTGCCCCCCCTACCCCAGGCCTGGCAGACATGGCATCGGTGCCCTGAGGTCACCAGCGCTGAGGGCGTGGCCTGTCGTATGTGGGCGTGGCCTGTATGGTGAGGGCAGTATCCTGCCATGGCATCTACGCCACACACAGCAGTGGGACTACATGTGTGATGTTGATGTCTTTGGTAGTTATGGTTAGGGTAGGGTATGATAGGGAATGATTATGTGTGTGTGTGTGTGTGTGTGTGTGTGTGTGTGTGTGTGTGTGTAGGGGTAGAACCCCCAGTAGCAGCCTGTTAGAGCCCATACCAGCCTGTTAGAGCCCAGCAGAGCCCCAGGTGAAGCACTAGACGGGGGCAGCTGCAATCTGTCCTGCGTGACAAAGCGTGGCCCGGGGGATGCCGCACCACCAATCAGCTACACAAAGACCGGCAGCCCGTGGGTTGCCATGTTGGACAGTATGCACAACGCAGACCGGTTCACCCGGGTCTGTGGATTATCCATCTGAGGTTACCTCCCCTTGGTAACGTGAAGCCCCTTATGCGGTCGGCAGGGCAACCGTGTGTTGGATAAACGGCAGTTTAAGACGTCTGACTTGACGAGGGTGACAGGTCTGGCGGAGGGGCATCGCCCTGCTGATGAGGAGGAAGGATGACCTGTGTCTTCTGGGCAGGATGTCCCACCGTCAGGATCGGCTACCTGGGTGCGTCCCCCGCCAGGTGTTGTGACAGGCTCCACCCCCTGTGAGGGAGCTGCGTGTCGGCAGGTGTGGGAGCTGTGCTGGCTGCTCTCAGCTCCTCCACAGGATCAAGTTCAGCTCCCGACAACAAGACGTGGCCCAGTCAAGTGTTGAGTTCCCTTGTGACCTACAATGACACACAATGGCCCCACACAGATCAGGTGACATCGCTCCTGTCAGCCTTAAATTACTTCACCTCATGGAACAGGAACCTGCTTCCGTGGAACTAGATTCATAGGCACAGATTCATTCATTAGGATTAAGAATACCTGTGTGTGTGCGTGTGTGTGTGTGTGAGTAAGTGTACTTACGTGCGTGTGAGTGTGTTTATATGTGTGTGCGTTTGAGAGAGTGTGAGTGTGTGTAAGTACTTACGTGCGTGCGTGTGTGTGTGCACGTGCGTGTGCGTGTGTGCGTGCACGTGTATATGTGTGTGTGTGCGTGCCAGCTACATGCAGTAGGTTTGTGAAGAAGGTTTCCAGCAGGGCTGCAGAGGAATACCTTCCTACACCTGGAGAACAAGCGTATCCATGGAAACATTCTAACAGAAGCTTCCCCAGCCAACAGACTGTGTAGGTGAACACACGATATTGCCAGCAGAGATCAAAGGCACACCTTTGTGGCCAACAGCCATGAAAACACAATGGCCCCGCCCACGTGACCCCACGTGACCCCATGTGACCCTGCTCTCCGCGGCCACCATCTTGGCTGCGCTGCAGGCGTTTAACCCCGTCATATTAAAGCGTTTGTCACCGCGGGCTGAAGCGTGGGCACTTAAAAGCTCTGTGCCGTCAGATCAGGAGCTTGTCTGCGTGTCGGAGGCCTGCCAGCGCACTTCAAAGACCGGAGCAGCTCTCAGCATCTTTGAAGCCCCGGCAGACACACCTTCTCTGCTGCCTCCCTGCATTCCTGCTGCATCTCCGGCCGCTGTCAAGACGTGAAGAGAACAACACTGACGGCAGCCGCCCAGCCAGAACACACCCAGGGAGGCTTGGCGGGGTCTCTTCCCGACGCCCAGCCAGAACACACCCAGGGAGGCATTGAGACACATTTGTGTTCATGTGTGTGTGTGTTTTAATGTGTGTGTGTGTGTGTGTGTGTGTGTGTGTGTGTGTGTGTGTGTGTGTGTTTTAATGTGTGTGTTTTCATGTGTGTGTTTTCATGTGTGTGTGTGTGTTTTAATGTGTGTATGTGTGTGTTTTAATGTGTGTATGTGTGTGTTTTAATGTGTGTGTTTTCATGTGTGTGTTTTCATGTGTGTGTGTGTGTTTTAATGTGTGTATGTGTGTGTTTTAATGTGTGTATGTGTGTGTTTTAATGTGTGTGTTTTCATGTGTGTGTTTTCATGTGTGTGTGTGTGTTTTAATGTGTGTATGTGTGT
>JAODOY010000011.1:291022-319188 GCA_025399855.1 Forbesichthys papilliferus | reverse complement strand
CGTGGTGTTCTCAAGGGTGATGGACAGGTCCACTTGAGGACTGTCTTTTGCCGGGAGGTGGAGTAGTTTGGTTTTGTTGAGTTTGAGGTGATGTGTAGACATCCAGGCGCTGATATCGACTGTAAATCTTTTTATAACTTATGAAATATGAATTATGAACTTTGTATTTGTAATACTGGTTCTAATATTAGAAGTAGTAATTCATGAATTACTGCTATTATTCTTATCCACATTGAGCACATCCTTCCCTACTCACCCGGTCTTGCCCGCCGTATAGACCCTACATAGGCGTACGTGTGATCTATATAAAGGTACCACTAATCTATCTGGCAGTACTTTAGTTTATACTTGGAGAGTATGAAGTGGTGTGCAGCATTTGTGCTCATGTTATTTGTGCAAAAGATGGATAGATGGTGGTGGTGCGTGTGCATGGAATACACTACATTCATTGCCATCATGTACAACGGGCCCTAGCAAAATTGCTAGCGAACAAGCAATCATATCACAGTAGGTTACAGCAAAGTGACTGAGCTGTAAACGAAATCCTTGTTTCATTTTGTTGTTACCATTACTATTAGCATAACACATTGATTGCATTGCCTAATAGCATCTGGGTTTAGAGGCAACTGAATAAACAAACACATTGTTCTGTCAGGTGCAGAGCGATGTGTGATGGATATAATAAGTGAAGCTACTTTGATAGTTCTGTTAGGTAAAGCAGATTGACATTGGCATGAGCGGGTCTGCACCATATCCATATAGAAAGGGCGAGTAGTCTAATCGCAGCAATGCGGAAGGTCTTCAGTAGATATTTCTAACTTATTCGGAACGCTGCTTTTCCAACTTTTTTTCTTTTAAATCCCGATGCCTGCTCAACATTGTGATGTCTGTCAGCCATAGACAATGGCATCGTCTATCGGCCCATCTCTAGAGGTTAGTGTAACAAATTGATAGACCAGAGTGACGTCAACTTGTAGTTGTTTTGGCGTGCACGCCCCTTTTTTTGTGGGGGGGGGGTTGCTTTGTCTCGCACCATATAACAAAACATACACACATCAGTTCTCCTTGCTATCGCATAGGAAAGGGGAGGTCTATAGATGTATTTCATGGTGTTTAGGGAAACCTGGGACTTATAACATAATGTACCTTTCCTGAGATGTAAGTTGAACTTTACTTATACCGTTGGTTTTATTTTAGTGTATTTTTTAGTCAAACAACTGCTAACTCTATTGACTGCCATTCAAATAAGATTCCAATCCCCCAAAAAATGGGTTTTAACTACATCCTGACGTCAACTTGTAGTAGATTTTCTCTGGTCTATGCTGTTGTCAAACTGACAACAGAGCAGTTTGTAGCTTAGCTTGATTCATGCTCTAATGTTGTTGAGTTCAATGCTCGTAAGACAAATTAGAATGGTACACATTTGTAAAAGTAGTTCTTAGGCTGTGGATGGATATAAGGAGATGGCAGTGGTATTAATGTAATGAGGGGCTATCTACGTCACAGTATCGGCCAAATCAAATTGGCTTGTTGAAACGCATGCTTTATAACATAGGTAGCCCAAAAGAAACTGACTGAAGAGAGTTTTTCATACATTTTCCTCTTTAACCCATTTAGCCAATGGTGTGGTTATATGCAGTTGCGCAAGCAGACAGTTGCATGTACAAAGGGGACAAACAGCTTTTTAATTAACCTTATTTTGGGGCAGTCACCAGATGTTTTCAGTGTTTTTGTTAGATTTGACTGGTGATTGTATACATGCAGTTAGTCTTCCTAAATACTGCCCGGAGGCGGTAGCAAGATGGTTGCAGAGCGGCCAGACGTTCCTGTTAAGGATTTTGCTTAATGCCACAGTGTGTAGAATTGGGGCTTTAACACTTTGGTCAATTTTCATTGAACCCTGAACGGTTCAATTAGGATGGTGTGAAAGCACATTCTGGTGCGGATTAAACAAATGAACTCTGGTCCTACAGAAATTGGGGGTCTTAATATGGTCCCAACTGAACTCTGTTGCTGTTTACTTTAGGTGTGATCTGAACCAACTATATTAAGCGAACCAAGAAAAATTGTGACATGATGTTGGACCGTTTTCTCGTGCAGGCAATGAACACAAAATGTCGAGTCACGGTCAGCGCAAAAGAAAAGGTAAAAGCACTCCTAGAAATATGGTCTGACGTATTTGAGACAGATGTTTTAAATTATTCAGTGACCGAATGGTATGGGGTCCAAGTGCTTGGCTCGTCAATGCTGTTGATACGTAAAAACACTTTGCCAGCAATATATCAAATTCCGTGACATACTCCAAAAAAGTGCTAGATTATGGGATATAAAAGACCAGTTCCCCTGGTATGATGTCCTTGTTGCAAAGTTTAGATGGGACAGTTTGTGTGTCTAAAGCCCTTTTCATACATGCTGTATAACCCTGCATTTTACGGGATTGGTTCCTGCATGGGCTAATGTGTGAACAGGAACAGGGCCTACAGGGCTACGGGTATAAAACCCTGCTCTTCTGGTCCCCATATTTCCCACATTGCGACTTAGTAACATTCCATGAAAAATGCCGGTATGACTGAGATGTGAACAAAAGCAGAACCAATGCAGGGACAAGCACTTAATTCTGACGCAAGAAGCGTTCACGTGGAGACTATAAGACTATATTTAAGAGTTACAAATACATATTTGATATGCCTTGAACATTATCCTACAACTTTACCCTCATCTTGAGTTAAATATATTTACTGGTTTTGCTAGACAATGAAGAAAAAGGCTGTACTATCAACAACGATGTCTTTTGGTCTCACTGTCTGTTTTCTGTGAACAATAATGCTGTAATTAATAGCTGTCATTTAAAAAAAGTATTATGGTTGTTTAGATTAGAACACAAAGCTAAAACGTTTGTAGGCCTATACTGTATTTGTAAGCGATGGCAAATAATTAACATACCACCGTAGAATTACGTCCACTCAAACAGGCAGTAGGATCATTTTAATAATACATCTATGGGTAGGCCTATAAAATAGGACATTCACAATGCAATTGCACGATGCAAACTCAAAAGTAAGATGTAAACTGAAGTCTCCTGAAAAGTTTTATTTGTTTAGGGTGATTGGCTGCATGCATAGATTGTTGCATTAGCTAACGCCCTCTGCTGGACTGTTCAGGCTATTGTACTATGCCAGATTAACCACAGCAAGTGCAAGAGGTAAATGTCCCTGGATGGAGCTGCATGTCTGAATAGAGAAAATCACTAGCTGTGCCTGCACGGTCATGCAGGTAATTTACCAGGAACAATGTGTGAAAAGGGCTCTATATTTCACATTGTCAAAATCGATATGCCTACGAATGAAAAGCAGGATAATTTGGTATTGCTTTAAGATAACGTTCATGTTAAGTGTCAAGACACGGGGTGCTTGTTGCTTGCATTTAGCGTAACTCATGCCAAATTAACAGACATGTTTATACAGTAGCCAAAGTAAACGATCTGGCAACAAGAAGTGATCTGCTACGACGGCATGAAGCCTAATGCATTTGATTGAGTGTTTTACTGTTCACCATCATGCGTGGAGAACATTGATTGGGTGTTGTGTCTGCTGCTTGCATCACTTCGCTGCCAGTCAGTCCCTGGTAGCCTATGCCACGTTGCAATGTTGTAGACTACGCAGCGTATAAATAGACAAAAACACTTCAAATCGAGAACAGTCTAGAAGCAGAGGATTGACTATCACATAGGCTAGATGACATCGTAAATACGCGATTATCCATCCGTTGACCCAAGATGTTTTGTTTATGATCGCAGCTCCCATGATCGCAGCGCCCATGTCAGGATTTTAATTTGTTTTATACAACATAAGTTTGTAATTATTTTATAAATGCTGGTTTTGCAAATCCAATACTCTACTGCATGTGTCCCCTGTAGTTTTTTTTTCATGAAGAAAGAAAGAAAAATACACATCCCTTCTCTGCTTTTCCCCCAAATCGAGTATGACGATCTGACTGAAAGTCTTGTGTGTGAACTCATTACCAAACCAATTTAAAAAAAAACAACCAAGTAGCAACTTCACCTATGACCCATCACCAATCTTCTGTATTCAGGTGTGAAGGATGTGTCCTTAGGGTTTCTGCTCATTCACAACAGTATCAGAAGATTGAAATGCAGCGTAAAAACAACCTGGTAGATTGCATCTTCCCATCCCACACGCTCCTTGTGCCTGTCTCTATCTCTCCCCCTGCTTTATCTCACTCCGTGCAATGTGCAGTAGTAACTGACATCATCCTCCTGTGGCCAGGCACGCTACTTTGAGAACCCGCAGGTGATAGCAGAGAACACGGTGCCCTCTCCAGAAATGGTGGGCATGATCACCCCGGTGCTGGTCAAGACGGCCCCGGAGAGAGAGGACAGCGAGACCCGAACGGTAGGCTCCCCCACAAATGTTTCAACAGTCAGTCAATAGCTTCCGTCAACATTCTGAAACGATGCCGTCTGGAACCACTGGATGGCGGTAGCGCACCATGTTACCACATGTGTAAAAGAATAGAAAACAAAGACCCGTTATAGTCACTCTACTCACCCTATGCACTGAAATTGACAGCTCAATATGCAAGGACACTGTTGTTGGTTCCGATCTACAGTGTCAACAGTAAATAAGCATAGCCGTGTTGTGACGTTTGCACCAATGAACACCGCCAGCCTGTTGGTTGATGTAGCTCTGGCTTGTCTCGGTTTGTTCCCTCCAGCACACCATCATCCCACGGGGGTCCCTGTCTCTCAAGGTGCTGGCAGAGCTGCCCATCATTGTGGTGTTGATGTACCAAGTGAGTAATAACTCCTGTTTGGGAACATTATTACTGATCATTTGTATTGCTCATATGTATTGTTTAGGCTTTTGTCTGTGAAATGTGTATGGCCCGGGTTTTTGAGGAGTGGAGAATAAATGCCTGTGTTTGCTGTGTTCCCTGCAGCTCTACAAACTCAACATTCACAATGTGGTGTCTGAATTTGTCCCATTAATCATGAACACCATCATGCTCCAGGTCTCTCCACAAGCCAGGTAGTGCACGTGTGTGCGTGTGCATGCGTGCGTGCAAGAGCATCTAAGAGAGAGTGGACTTTTAACAAATTTAATTTGCACTTTACAACTTCCAAAATGAGTTTGGGTGCATTTAGGAGAAATCGATTTTTTTTTTTTTCTTCTCCCCCTTCTTTCTTTCTTTCTTTGCTTTCTTTTTTTTTTTTTTTACCTTCCACTGCATCAAGTTCCGTTGATAGTGCTGGTTGTCCAGATGCCTGCCGAAGGTCGAGTTAAAATCCATTCTGGGAGTAAGAATAGTTAAAATGGCAAGGCTAGTGTTTTTATAATTTATATGTATCTGTTCTTTATCTCGCTGCAGATCATCCACTTTTGAATTCTACCTTTTTAATGAATCTAATTTCTATCTAATTGCCACTATTTTATACAAATAGTTTCTATTTTTAACAAATGCGGTGTGCCAATAAGAGCACACTGCTATGTGTAATTTCTTGGGCTAGGCATTCAGAACAGGAAGGAAATGGAGCAGAGTTGATGTAGAAAAAAGCCGTAGTGGTCTGGCGGTTCTGGAGACAGTCCCCACACTGACGTGCAGTAATGTCTCCTCTCAAAAACAAACAAGTTGCTCATGTGGAGTCGGGCTATTTCAGTCTGTGTAATTGCAGCAAAGCCACAACAATATGAAGTGATGAAACGTCGAGTGACATTTGCAAAGTGTGTTTCAATTGTGCTTTTCCAACCACAGGCAACACAAGCTTTATAACAAGGAGCTGTATGCGGACTTCATCGCTGCTCAGATTAAAACCCTGTCCTTCCTTGCCTACATCATCCGTATTTATCAGGTACGCCTGTCTCAGAGCACCACAATGTGTTTTGGTGGTATTGTCACATACAGATTATGCTCTGAAATGCTGATGCTATATATCAGCCATTGTATCTACATGCACAGGCCAGTGCAAACTATGAAGCACTTCTGACATAAAATACAGTGTATTAACACAATGTGAAAATATGTGAACACATTTCTATTTGATAAAACTTCATAAAACCCACACTTGGCATGGCGTGTAATTGTGATCCCCCTTGACGTTCCTACTTTGTGTTTGCACGGGTGCTGGTGCGCTCAGGACCAAGTGGGGAAGTACTCCCAGCAGATGGTGAAGGGTATGCTGCAGCTGCTGACCAACTGCCCCTCAGAGACCGCCCACCTGCGCAAGGAGCTGCTCATCGCAGCCAAGCACATCCTCACTACGGAACTACGCAGCCGTACGCACACACAGACACACACACACAGACTTACACACGTGCTGTGAGACAGGAGAAGTCCTGTCCTTCCACATGTAAAGGGTGTCCTACTGCCTGCTTGTAGGAGAGACCGTGTTACTTGAGCCTTCCCTGGACCATCACTAACACCTTCTCATCTGAAGAACACCTAGCTATGCCTGTTGTGTTCTCACCAAGGCCATTAGGTCTACGTCATTACGATGTTTGTGCCTCTGTTGCTCTGAGGTTTTTAGGAGATGGAACAGTTTAGTGTGCATTCAGTAATCATGGTTATGGTGAATCAAAGGCTATTTGGCATTGCAATACACATGTAAATATTAAAAGTTAGGAATGGGGCATCTGGGATTGAATGATCTATTAAAATAATTTCCTGCTGAAATGCTTCAGATATTATTGAAAATCATCTCTTGTTGAAGTCAAATTGTGTCTTTGACTTCAAAGACACTATTTGAGATCTCTGAGTGACTTGTTAGAAGTGAATGTCTTCTTTGTTTCACAGAGTTCATACCATGCATGGACAAACTTTTTGACGAATCCATCTTGATTGGCTCGGGCTACACTGCTCGAGAGACTCTTCGGTAAGCATGTGCATGTGGCTTGCAGGGTGTGGTCGTGTGTGTGTGTGTGTGTGTGTGTGTGTGTTCACGCTCTCTTGAGCTCAGTACCTGCACCCTGTGTCCTGTAGTGACTGATTGCTCCTTCAGGTGCAGGGCAATCACCCTAGCGTGCTAATCAAGCGCAAACTATTGCTGGTAGCACTGAATTGTAGCGGTGGGCTGTCAGTCTGCCATGCTTGTCTCCCGGGGGCAGGCTGCTCACGCAGCGCCAGACACCATCCCCATAGGTCAAGATGAAGAGCCCCTTGACCGGCCTTCGCTGTTGTCCAAGCCTCCCTCATCAACACTATTGCCGTCATATCCCATTAGCTGTGCATGGCTAACAAGGCAGGGCGATCAGAGCTTATTATCTCGCGCTCGCTCTTTCTAGTCTCTCTCTAAATAATCAACCAAGCTTTTCCCTCTAATCTCAAATATGTTTCAGGTACTACATTGAAATGATGAAACCTGATTTATACTTTATTCCAAATTCTGAGAATTTAAATCAACCCTTTTTGGGCTTCATCTCAAAGAAGAATCCTTTCGTTGTAGGGCTTTAGGGCTTTACAAAGACGGCCGTACTTGTGTAGCGAGGGCCAAGCGAAGCAGGGCAGCCACAGTGTATAAATAAAGTGCCTTTGTGAAGCTCTCCGTGTGGCTTGGCTCCCCTGCAGGCCCCTGGCATACAGCACGCTGGCTGACTTGGTGCATCACGTGCGCCAGAGCCTGCCGCTCACAGACCTGTCGCTGGCCGTGCAGCTCTTCGCCAAGAACATAGACGACGAGTCGCTGCCCAGCAACATCCAGACCATGTCCTGCAAGCTGCTGCTGAACCTGGTGGACTGCATCCGCTCCAAGTCAGAGCTGGAGAACGGCAACGGGCGGGACATCCTGATGAGGATGCTGGAGGTAGGGTTAGTCACTATTGCTTGTGGCCCACTGAAGGGGCCCGCTAATGCTAATGTAAAACCCCTGCACATGAATGAGTGGGTGAATGAGGTTATACTGTACAGTGCTTTGAGTGGTAAATAAACACAGTACATTTCCATTGAAGCTCAGGTTTAGGAGATATAGGCATTTAGTCTAATGGACATGCTGTGCACACACACACACACACACACTGCACTGCCACAGAAGTCGTCTCCGTGTCTCCCATCAGGTGTTCGTGCTCAAGTTCCACACCATCGCGCGCTACCAGCTCGTCACCATCTTCAAGAAGTGCAAGCCCCAGTCGGAGTTGGGCGTGGTGGAGCCGGTGGCCTTGCCGGGGGTCCCGCCGGCCACCCCCACCCCGTCCACCACGCCCGCCCTCCCTCCCCCGGCCCCCCCCACGCCCGTCACCCCAGCCCCCGCCCCGCCCAGCACTCCCTTCGACCGGCCCGGGGAGAAGGAGGACAAGCAGACCGTCCAGGTGTCGGACTGCCGCAGCCTGGTGAAGACGCTGGTGTGCGGCGTGAAGACCATCACGTGGGGCATCACCTCATGCAAAGCCCCCGGAGGTGAGACCACAGCACCGCTTTAGCGGGCCACGTCGGTACTTTAAGGTGTGTGTGTGTCTCTCTCTCAGCGTGCACATTGACTGACCAAGCCTAGTGTGTGTTGTGTTGGCAGACAACCAGTTCATTCCCAACAAGCAGCTCCAGCCTAAAGAGACGCAGATCTACATCAAGCTGGTGAAGTACGCAATGCAGGCGCTGGACATCTACCAGGTAGGACTCCCAGCAGAGAGCTGTACTCTTCTCTAGGCCCATTGCATTATAAGACGATATTAACCTGCTGTATTAGCATGGTGGTCTAAACTCCCCCACACCACCTGGCTAGGTACAGGTGGCTAACAACCAGCAAACCTACATCAGGGTGGCCAACTGCCAGGCTGTGCGCATGAAAGAGGAGAAGGAGGTGCTGGAGCACTTTGCTGGGGTCTTCACCATGATGAACCCCCTGACCTTCAAGGAGATCTTCCAGACCACCGTGCCCTACATGGTGGAGAGGATCTCCAAGAATTACGCCCTGCAGGTAGAGGAATGCGTTCGCGCCGACGGTGAGTGTGAGTTGTGTTTGTTCCACCAACACTGCTCACCAGCGTGGTCTCCCTGCCCCCCCCGTGTCTCCAGATCGTGGCCAACTCCTTTCTGGCCAACCTGTCAACGTCAGCCCTGTTTGCCACCATCCTGGTGGAGTACCTGCTGGAGAGGCTGCCCGAGATGGGCTCCAACGTGGAGCTCTCCAACCTCTACCTCAAGCTCTTCAAGCTCGTCTTTGGATCTGTGTCTCTGTTCGCTGCAGAGAATGAACAGATGCTCAAGGTAACAATAGTATGTCAGCAGACTATTTCTCTCTCTATATTAATGTGTGTGTGTGTATATGCAATGGGCTCCTTATCATTGCATTGTCCACCTGACATTTTGACATGTCTCTCTTCAGGGTGAATGTCCTGTGTTAGTTGGTGTGGAACTGTTAAGATGCAACAAGTGTGCTGATGGGTATTTGAGAGGGAGCATGGGTCAGAGACTATTGGTTACAATCCAGATATGATGTCACACCTGAGAACACAGCTCACTTGCTTGAGGGGTTTCTATTACAGATTTGTTAGACAGGATTCAAAATGTGTCCAGCCCTATTTCTCTGTCTCTTTACACAATATAACTGTCTATGACCTGTTTTCTATCAATGAATTTTTAAGGTTAGTTTTAGTTTCCAGCTGTTAGCGGTGTAACCCACGTCTCTGTGTGTCCTCCGCAGCCCCACCTCCATAAGATCGTCAACAGCTCCATGGAGCTGGCCCAGTCGGCCAAGGAGCCCTACAACTACTTCCTTCTGCTCCGCGCTCTCTTCCGCTCAATCGGCGGCGGCAGCCACGACCTGCTGTACCAGGAGTTCCTGCCGCTGCTGCCCAACCTCCTGCAAGGTACGGTACGGTGCGCGGTGCGTGCCAGGGGGCTGGGCGTAGGGCTGTCGCGAAAACCATAATATTGCATTACCGAGGTGTTGCTCACCGAATTTTTTCATGAGGCTAGTCCATCGAATATGATGTCTGATCTAGGGCGTGTGCGCTATCGAAGCACCCATTTCCCCAGCCCCGCATTAGCCGGTTGTAGCCTTTGGGAGTGTATGTATTGACGACACTCCGACGTTGCGCTTTACTGCACTGTACTAGAGTTTAGTCATGTTCCGTTGTGTCTGGGAAGCGCACCATGGAGTATTGGCAGCGTACACACAGTGATTATTTTGGGTCTGTATTTCGTGTGGGCAAGAAAATGGAATATGTTGTCCCGTAACCTTTTGGGTTGTTGAACCGAAACTAGCATCACTTTTTTCTGTCTACCATGCGATGTAGCTTGGCGTGCCATAGGCTTTTAATCTTGCACTTTCTAAAATGCTTTTAATTAGGGGTGTAACGATTTACCAAACCCACGGTTCGGTTCATACCTCGGTTTTTGAGCCACGGCTCGGTTCCTTTCTTGGGTTCTTTTTCCCCCATGAGTGTTAAAAACTGAACAAATGTTCTGCCCTTTAGTACATTCACTCTTATCTGTAGATTAGAACCCTAACCCACTATATACATACATACACACACACACACACACACACAGTTTTTTTGTTGTTGATATTTTCAATATAGGTACATTTGTTTGCTGCTATGTTCATGTTTGAATTGGACAACTTTTTAAATCAATAATTATTTGGAATAGGCCTGCCAAAGAGAATACCAAGTTTAATTGCTAAGATTTGCACAATACAAACAGGAGCACAACAAATTACCGCGATTGCACAAGAGACCGTGACCAAATTCAAAATAAACCGCATGGCATTTTCGGAAAGTTTACATTCTTTTGGTGGACATCATGGATATTGTATTGACTCACTTCAGAACTATACATGAGAGCCACTTTAAAGCTAAGCTAGTCTTCTGCAACAGCGACTGTAGGTTTAATATAGCAACTTTCCACGTGTGTGAATGTGTGAGTAGACGGGAAGGCAATAGTATAGTATTAATTGTTAAACAAAAAATGTGCATTACAGTATCCAATGTCTTGACCGCCTAACCATGCTCTCCTGCCGTGTGTCGTCCTCCAGGGCTCAACATGCTGCAGAGCGGCCTCCACAAGCAGCACATGAAGGACCTGTTTGTGGAGCTGTGTCTGACGGTGCCGGTGCGCCTCAGCTCCCTGCTGCCCTACCTGCCCATGCTGATGGACCCGCTGGTGTCGGCCCTCAACGGCTCCCAGACGCTAGTCAGCCAGGGCCTGCGCACCCTGGAGCTGTGCGTGGACAACCTGCAGCCAGACTTCCTGTACGACCACATCCAGCCTGTCAGGGCCGAGCTCATGCAGGTGAGCGTGCCAACACGGCTCCATTTGGCACTGCAGGGTTTAGTCTAGACCAGAACCATGGAAAGAGAGGGTCGCGTCAATGGAAGTTTGACATTTGGTCACATGGTTCATGGAGAGACAAAACAGTTCCAGGAAGTGCTTGTTGGACAATTTGAATTGATATATATACAAATATATTTTTTGGTAATTAGTAGTCATTAAATGCATCGATTCACTCTTATAATATACAATTAAACGTATTGGGTACTTTGAGTATTTGCGGCTAATTTCCGGTAGCTGTTTTGAGGCTCCTTGTTCCGCCATTAGTGTTAAAAAAATCCTCTGGAGTGAACAGAGTTCCCTGCTTTATTCTAAATCTATAGTCTGACAACCTGACGACGGCCCATATGGTGCCAGTCAACAGGGAGCAGTGCTGTAGAATGCCAGGTGACCTCTGGTCTTCTCTCATTCGGCCTCTGAACGGCAGGCTCTGTGGAGAACGCTGCGCAACCCGGTGGACAACATTTCCCACGTGGCCTACAGGGTCCTGGGCAAGTTCGGCGGCAGCAACAGGAAGATGCTGAAGGAGTCCCAGAGGCTGCAGTACGTGGTGACCGAGGTGCAGGGGCCCAGCATCAAGGCCGAGTTCACGGACTGCAAGGCCTCCGTCCAGCTCCCCATGGAGAAGGTAGGGGGACGGGGGGGCCTGGTTACATCCTCCCTCTGCCCTGCCCCGCCTCGCTAATCATTCATTTACCGCCGGTTACCATGACGACTGTGTTTACACTCACTAATGGCAGTTCCATTAGGGTGAATGACATAGTGACTTGTGTGCACTCACAATGCAGTCACACACACACGTAATTTGTGTAATTGCGTTTGTGCCCTGAGATGGATGCCTCCTGTAACATGCCTCATACTTTCCTGAATGTGGTGTAATGACATTAGCGTGTCTTCCACCTGTACTGTCTGTCTCTCTGCTGCTAGTGATTACATTAGCGCTGCACCTGCCCCCCAGTGTGAGGGCAGGACTGCCGTCTCTCTGTCACCTTCCATTACACACACACTCACACACACACACATTGTGTCTACCAAACACAGCTGAAGAGAGATCTCACCGTAGCCTCTTGAATTAAAGTAAATGCCCAGTTCTAATCAACATAAGGGTTTTGTCATTGGGAAGGCTGTGTGTGTGTTCGCTAGGTTATCTAGGTACATCTATTCAAATGCCTCACATTCTGTGGTCGTCTCAAAGTTAGTCCCAGAGGAATTAGGTGACGGAGTTTGGAAAGTACATTTCATTTGCCCTCACACATTTCTGCGTGGTTCTACTGCTTCCATTTCCTTTTCAAGTTGGTCATCGGTGCTGCAGATCTCAATAGATTGCAAGTGGTAAAAAATAATTTTTCATCACTTGGCATGACTCCTATTTCAGTTTCATGTGTAAGTAGTAGTCTTAGTAAGACTTTGTCAGATTCTGGGTCCTTTTACAAAAATGTATTTTATAAATTCCCCTGCCTGGTCTGCAATTCAATTATGCAGCGCTACCCTCTCCTCCTGTTCTCTCTTCATCCACCTCCCCTCCTCTGAGTGGCGTTAATTAGCTTATTGTATCCCTGTTTGAACTGTGGCTTGTCAGCGCATAATCTGGTGCAGCTAGATGCTGGTCAGGGTGCAAACAAACTAGCCAACAAACTTTGACTTGGAGTCCACTATGGAAGAAATCATGCCTGAATTGCTGTCAGCACAGCATACTGTATGTTAATATAAACCTAGTATTCTACGTAGCCTCACCGTCTCAAACTGCAAGTATTAAACAACATAAATCATGAGCAAATAGCGAGGGGAGAGGAATAGCATATTTATTCATATAGCCTAGTTATTTGTGATTTTCTATACCAAATTTGGTGAAAGTATTCACAGCGCTTCAGTTTTTCCACATTTTATGTTACAGCCTTATTCCAAAATGGGTTAACTTTATTTCCCCTCACAATGCAACACTCAATACCCCATAATAACAAAATTATTTGTTTTATACAACAACAAAAAAAGATATCAAAACAAAATCACATTCTCATAATTATTCACAGCCTTTTGTCAATACGTTGTAGAAGCACCTTTGGCAGCATTACAGCCCCTTTTTGAGTATGATGCTACAAGCTTGGCACACCTACTTTTCGGCAGTTTCTCCAATTCTTCTTCGCAGGACCTCTCAAGCTCCATCAGGTCAGATGGAGAGTGTTTGTGCACAGCCATTTTCAAATCTCTCCAGAGATGTTTAATCGGCCTGGGCTTTGGCTGGGCCACTCAAGGACATTCAGAGTTGTCCTGAGCCCACTCCTTTATCTTGGCTCTGTACTTAGGCCCGTTTTCCTGTTGGAAGAAGAACCTTTGCCCAGTCTGAGGTCCAGAGTGCTCTGGAGCAGGTTCTGGGGCTGTCATGTGCATTTCACTGAGTGGCTTCCATCTAACCACTCTACCATACAGACCTGTAGTGCTGCAGACCTGAGTGCTGCAGACATTGTTGTACTTCTGGAAGGTTCTCCTCTCTCCACGGAGCAGTGCTGGAGCTCTGTCAGAGTGACCATGAGGGTTCTTGGTCACCTCCCTGACTAAAGCCCTTCTCCCCCTATCGCTCAGTTGGGCTGGGTGGCCAGCTCTAGGAAGAGTCCTGGTGGTTCCAAACTTTTCTATTTATGTATGCTGAAGACCACTGTGCTCATTGGGACCTTCAGTGCTGCAGAAATCTTTCTGTAGCCTTCCCCAGATTTGTGCCTCGATACAATCCTGTCTGAGGTCAACAGACAATTTCTTGGACTTCATGATGCTGTGTGCTCTGACATGCACTGTCAACTGTGGTACCTTTTATATAGACAGGTGTGTGCCTTTCCAAATCATGTCCAATCAATTAAATTTGCTACAGGTGGACTCCAATCAAGTTGTAGAAACATCTCAAGGATGATTAGTGGAAACAGGATGTGCCTGAGCTCTATTTTGAGTGTCATGGCAAAGGCTGTGAATACTTATGTACATGTGGTTTTTGTTTTTTATAAATTTGCAAAAATGTCAATTTTTTTATGAGGTATTGTGTGTAGAATTTTAAGGAAACAAAAAAATCTATTTTAAAATAAGACTGTAACATAACTAAATGTGCAAAAAATGAAGCGCTGTGAATACTTTACGGATGCACTGTAATACAAATGTATGATGTGACTATGTGGAGGGGTAACACTACCAGTTAATAAACATCCTACAAGATGTTAAATATTAAGATGTAATAACGATGTGTAGTTTCCTATTTCAACAACTGACTTTTTGTTACTTCGTATAAATGCATGCAAAATTGTGGCCACTAATTAAAGGTTTTGGAGATTAACTGTCTTGGTGGCCTGAGTGACCAGCGGAAACGTTTCTATTTGTGTTTCCCAGGCTGTTTAAATAGACATCCTTCCTTTTCAGAAGGCTAGCTTCTGTCATGATGCTTTAACAAAGGATTGGCAACCAGTGCGGTCTTCCCCCTTGCAGGCAATAGAGACGGCCCTGGACTGCCTGAAGAGTGCCAACACGGAGCCCTACTACCGGAGACAGGCCTGGGAGGTCATCAAGTGCTTCCTGGTGGCCATGACCAGCCTGGACGACAATAAACATGCCCTCTACCAGCTGCTGTCACACCCCAAGTAATGACATGCACTCTCATGGGAGACCATTCATTAGGACATGATGCTGTAGTCTACTCTAAGTTTTTTATTTGTAACAGGTGTGTTTAACATGGATGGTAATTCCATAGTTGCTTGGTTGGGGACATCCAAACAGTTGCACTTACTGTTCAGCCTGGTAGGGTGGTAGTGTGCCTAACCTTGACCCTTGTTTACATAGCTTGCACACTCCTCCTACATCACTTACCAACGCTTGTTGTCTGCTCTGCCACGTCTCCCTCATCGGGTGTGAGGCGTGCGAATCACACATAAGCTCCCACTCTGTCAGGCTACAGGGCTGAGAGATGCAGAGAGACCCACGTGACTGAGGCCTAAGGGGAGGTGTGGTCACGTTACACACATTGATCCCCGGGCAGAGGCTAATTGACTTTCCACTGTCTGTTTACCCCCCCCCCCCCCCCTTCTCCCCCCCCCACACACACAAACACATACACAAAGGCAGAGATAATGAAGGGTGTCAGTTATGACCGGGGGGGCTGCTCCTCTGCTTGCCAGAAGACTTGATTCATGACAGACCTTTGTCTTTGGCAGTTTGCCCCCCCCCCCCCGTCCCTTTCCTCCCTGTGAGTGCGTTGGGTCAGGGAGCGGAGGCCTTCCGGAGGCCTTCTTAATAACACGCCAAATGCCAGGCAGGCAGAGTCTCAAAAGTGGCCGGGGCCAACATGAGTGAAGGCCAATTGATCTGGCATTCTGTCAGCCCCCCATCTCTCCCCTGTGAAGTGGGCTCCCTTAAATGGCCATAATGAAAGTGAGCCATCCATCAGGCCTGCCCGGCGCTGCTTGGCATTATAAAACACAAGCTCAAGCATGGTGAGAGCAGCTCCTCAATCACACCGTCGCAGCCAGACATCAGCGCCAGTAAATAACGAGGGGGAACTAGAGAGAGATGGAGAGAATGGGACACCCAAGCATATCAGCATGAACCGTTCACGACTGAAAGTGAAATGAGAGGCGTGGCCAGCTGTGAGCTAACGTGCGTCTGGTCCCCCAGCTTCACGGAGAAGGGCATCCCGAGCGTGATCATCTCCCACCGCTACAAGGCGCAGGACACCCCCGCCCGCAGGACCTTTGAGCAGGCGCTGACCGGGGCCTTCATGTCCGCCGTGATTAAGGACCTGCGGCCCAGCGCTCTGCCCTTCGTAGCCAGTCTGATCCGACACTACACCATGGTGGCTGTGGCCCAGCAGTGTGGTGAGACGCTCTCTCTCCTTCTGTGTTTCTTTTTCCTCTTTCACAAATGTGTCCTGGTTAAGACGGCAGCACAACCAACACATTTTCAGACATAGAAACACAACCATTTATAATGAAAATAAGATTATTTTACAGAATCAGAAATATTCAGCAATATGGTAACAGGTAGAATATGAAACATTTAAAATATCTGCGGCCAGTTGATAAGACTTCAAAAGCATTTAATGAGACCAGCTCTCTGTTTACATTGTTTTGTAAAGGTTTCCAAGCAGAGGGTCTGTCTGCCTCTCTGGCTCTGTCTGTCTGTCTGTGTTATTAGGTGCATTTACATGGATCCTATTTTTTATTATTCCAATTTGAAATCATGTTAAAAGCCCAACCTGAATGCTCCATCTAAACACCTCAATCGGAGAGAGGCCCAGTCCGATCGACATTTCATTCCGAAGCAGAGGGTAGTGTAACATGTTCCATAACATCTGATTGAAAGAAGAATTCTAGCACGTAAATGGTTAAACTCAAAAATGACTTCCTGGTTGCATTCTTTAGCGCATTCCCCGTCTCTGTTGTTGTGTGTGAGGGCGACATGGAGACAAGGTGGTAGGCCATTCTGCACATCAGCTAGCCTTTTATGAAACCACACAGGCAAATGAGTGAATGGCGGCCACACATATCTTAACCCTGACTTGTCTGCGACAGAAGATGGACGACTTTAGCTTTTAACTAGCGGGACACGTTACATTACCGAGAACTTACAAAGACAATGTGTGCATTTAGGATTTCCCATCTATACCGGTTAATTGCGACGGCGCGTGTAAACACTAGACCTTATTAGATGACATGTCATGTAAACAGGTAATCGAAATCTTCAATCGGTAGGATTCCATTTGGAAAGACAAATAAAAAGTGTCCATGTCCATTTCAACTAATGAGGAGGTGAGAGGACATATATAATGTACAAATAAAGGCATTTGCAGTTGCATTGCAGAGTCCTTCTTTGCTGTGTGACCGCTGAAGACCGTGGCTGTTATTAATAAGCGCGTGTTCCTCGTTCCCTCTCCCGCCCAGGGCCCTTCCTTCTGCCCTGCTACCAGTCGGGCAGCCAGCCCAGCACGGCCATGTTCCACAGCGAGGAGAACGGCTCCAAGGGCATGGACCCCCTGGTGCTCATCGACGCCATCGCCATCTGCATGGCGTACGAGGAGAAGGAGCTGTGCAAGATTGGCGAGGTGGCGCTGGCGGTTATCTTTGACGTGGCCAGCATCATCCTGGGCTCCAAGGAGAGGGTCTGTATCTGGCAGGGCTGCATTCATACTGTATTGGGTCCTCACGTAAGCTACCAGCCACTGTCCAGCTGGATATGAGAGCTGACACCTCTAGGGGTCCATTGTCTTGCATGTCTGGGATCTATTACACCATATTAAAGTTAGGATCAGTCATTCTTGAGAGCGCTACAATAACAAATAACCTCTACAAAAAGTATTTCAAATCAAATGCAGTAACTTAATTAAATGCATCATTATTACTCATTGGAAACACAGTGCTACCAGGAGATCTGATGAACAAAACACGTATTGGCTTACAATCGCTTACTATACTGGTTGCATCATTTGTAGTCTGTTCAGAAATGCACGCGTCTGCCAACACCACGGGCCATGTTAGTGCTTTTCCATATAGGCGTTAGCTGCGCGTTGAATAGTCCTAGCAGGAGCCCAGGAATCACTGTGGCCCTGTTGGCCTGCAGGCTTGCCAGCTGCCGCTGTTCTCTTACATCGTGGAGCGCCTGTGTGCCTGCTGCTACGAGCAGGCGTGGTACGCCAAGCTGGGCGGCGTGGTGTCCATCAAGTTCCTGATGGAGCGGCTGCCCCTGGTGTGGGTGCTGCAGAACCAGCTCACCTTCCTCAAGGCCCTGCTCTTCGTCATGATGGACCTGACAGGAGAGGTGAGTGGGGGGGGGGGGGGTGGCTGCCCTGGGCTCTAGGACAGGCAGGGGAGTTAATAGTGCGCTGTTTAACATGCGCTGTGCTTCCTGCTAGCTCCTGTTTTTGACACGTTTAATCAAAGATGGTATCAGTGTGTGTGTTTCATCACAATGCAGTCCCTTATTTTAGAGGGCTATTCTCTCCCCCTGTATCATTCTGCTACTGTATTCTGAGGCAGATGATTAGTCTTGAGGTGTGTGTGTGTGTGTGTGTGTGTGAGATTGAGCGCAGCACAGCCTGAAGCTACCGCTAAGTAGCTCGGTAAGAATCCTCAGGAACCTCACATTTATGTATGGATGATGCAAAGCAAAATGTGTTGCTTCTCCGTTGTCATGGCACCAAGCACCCTTCCCACGTGTGGTACCGACGTTCCCGCTCTCTTCCTCCCAGGTGTCGAACGGCGCCGTCGCCATGGCGAAGACCACCCTGGAGCAGCTGCTGTTGCGCTGCGCCACCCCGCTGAAGGAGGACGAGCGCAGCGCGGAGCTGCTGGACGCCCACAGCAAGTCGTTCCACATGGTGACGCACGACCTGGTGCGCGAGGTCACCTCGCCCAACTCCACCGTGCGCAAGCAGGCCATGCACTCGCTGCAGGTGCTGGCCCAGGTCACGGGCAAGAGCATCACGGTCATCATGGAGCCCCACAAAGAGGTGGGTGCGTCCTCTGTCCGCGTGTGGACACTGGACACAGGCCGTGAGGATATGTGCGCTTCAAAGCCTCTTGTTTGTCTGCGTCTTGGCGTCAGGTGCTGCAGGACATGGTGCCTCCCAAGAAGCACCTGCTGCGCCACCAGCCGGCCAACGCCCAGATCGGCCTGATGGAGGGCAACACGTTCTGCACCACCCTGCAGCCTCGCCTCTTCACCATGGACCTGAACGTGGTGGAGCACAAGGTCTTCTACACAGAGGTGCGTGCGCTTGCGTGCTGCGGTGACGCTCGTCCCGGGCCGTGACGTGCGGCCAGCCCGCTGACCCACCTGTGTTCTCCCGCCCAGCTGTTGAACCTGTGCGAGACGGAGGACGCCACTCTGCTGAAGCTGCCCTGCTTCAAGAGCCTGCCCTCCCTGGTGCCGCTGCGCATCGCAGCCCTCAGTGAGTATCCGCCGCGCGCCATGTTAGGACGTGGCCGGGCCCGCGGCCTGCCTTCAGCCGCGCTTCACACGCGCGCCCCACCGCAGCCAAACCGCCTCTGAGCGCGGCGTCCTCTGCCTGAGCAGCAGCACACCGTAACATCTCCAGTGTTGTGTGTCTGCCTGTTTTAGATGCCCTGGCTGCCTGTAACTACCTGCCCCAGTCCAGAGAGAAGATCATCGCGGCCCTCTTCAAAGCCCTCAACAGCATTAACGGTGAACTGCAGGAGGCAGGAGAGGCATGCATGAGGAAGGTGAGGAGCTCTGCTCAGATCAGACACACGTGCGCACGCGCACGCACGCACACGCACACGCTAATTGTGACTTACCTCTGTCATTCCTTATCTGTCCAACTATACAGTCACATTTTTCTCTTTCTCCTCCCTCTTCTCTCCTCCTGTCACTCCTCCTCCTCCTCACTCCTTCTCTCTCCTCCTCCTCCTCCCGATCCATTATGTGCCCGCTCCTCCTTTCATCTCTGCCCCGCTAACACTAATGAGCGTTGCCACGGGCCGATCGATATAGGATGGGCTGTTTGTTCCTGCTGCTGTGAGAGGACGATGAATGTGGCTGCCATGCGTCATTGCCCCAACCACCCCCCACCCCCCACCCCCCTCTCCAGACACACACGCGCGCTAACAGGCGGCCATGCCCTCATTTGAGCAGCCATACATCCTTAATGGAGATTGTGGGGGCTGTGAGCATGGAGGGTTGTTTCCTAAAACACGATTTGTGAACGGAGAAGAATAACTAAAAGCAGTGTGATGAATCAGAGAGAGGTCTGAGTACTTTGATGCTGCGATCAGCCATTGTAAAACACTGCTCTGTGTTCCACGCAGTTCCTGGAGGGGGCCACCATCGAGGTAGATCAGATCCACACTCACATGCGCCCCCTGCTGATGATGCTGGGCGACTACCGCAGCCTGACGCTCAACGTGGTCAACCGGCTCACCTCTGTCACGCGCCTCTTCCCGAACTCCTTCAACGACAAGTTCTGTGACCAGATGATGGTGAGGGACGTCTGTCTCACCAACGCCTGTGTCTCCTGCCTGTGACATGGTTTACACTCATCTCTCTCTCTCTCTCTCTCTCTCTCTCTCTCTCTCTCTCTCTCAGCAACACTTGAGGAAGTGGATGGAAGTGGTTGTGATGACTCACAAGGGAGGGCAGCGTAGCGATGGCAGTGTAAGTATAGACGCGTCTCTCGCACGCACACCTTCAGCGCTGTGAAATCTGATCTTGTCAAACTCTAATCAGTCCTGACGTGAAGAAGTGTCCTGTTGCTTTCTATCAGCCTCCGTTCAATAGCTCCTCAGTGTGGCCCGTAGGCCCGGCTCAATACAGCTGTCTTCACACACCTTTTTTGTCCAATTTATCGTTTGCTGTGCGAGTCCTACGCGCGCACACACACACACACACACACCTCCCAGATGAGTCGTGAGTGGCCATATTACAATCAATGATTAATTAGGCGCCAGGCAGACTGCGTTGGGCTCAGCACTGCGTCTCCTCATTATCTTCCCGACAGATAACCTTGTGAAGGAGGCAGAGAAAAGGTGAGAGACGGGGGGGGAGGGGGGGAGAAAGGCCGAGAGAAGGCCAACATTTCTTTCATCTTTTCTCTGGCGTTTTCCCCCACCCGCCGTCAAACATGCAAATTGGTCTTGTGCCACAACTGCCCCCCCCCCCCGACACACACAGTATTGTACAGACTATTAAGCATCTGTTTTAGTTAGTTTTTTGTTCATTTTTGTTGTTTGTTTTCTTGGCAGCAGGTTGAAGGCTTGTTTCTTCTCTTTGAGATTGACGGACAAAGTTTAACACCAGCTGAATGTCAGTTTGCAGCGCTGAAGAGTTTGCCTTGAATAACCTGTCAGAGGCTTCTTTTCCTCCAAATGCCATGGGTTTTTCTGCTGACCAACTAACCTCCTGACATTCTCCTCCTGTTTTCTCCCATCGAACCAAGAGCGATGTCGCTCTAGAGGTCTCAACTGTCTGTTCACACATTGATTTCACTTGGTTAACGCCTGTTCAGCGCCCGTGTACCACCGCACACAGGCTTAAATCAAAATTGGAGACATTTCTTTGGCTGCAATCCAGTTGTTAACTCAGTAGCTAAAGTTTGTTTGACGTCTAGCCCTGACCTTAACCACTTACCCAACATTTCTGATATTGTTTTCTATTATGAAATGTTTTCTGTTATGAAGTTGTGTCCCCAATATTGACCTAAGTCATAATTCAATCCACTCTCTCTCTCTCGCACACACACCGCTTCTCTGCTGACTCTCTGATCGTTGTCTCCTGTTCCGGCACAGCCTGCATTGGAGGGCGTTGAGGTGAGACGTGGTCTAGTGTTGCGCCCTCTGTTGTCCACTTGTCAGTGATTTTAAATCTTGAAATTAACCAATGTTTTGGATGGTGGATTTGGCTCTGTGTTTTTGTAACTGTCTGTTTGTTGGTCATCTTCCAGAAACATAAATGCTATATCTCACTAACCTCTCATTTTGACAAGTCTTAGCACGGCTGTTCCTTCTACAACCTATCCAAGATTTAGGAAACGTGGGATTTATGTGTATGCCACATTCATCTAGTCCTCAGTAAAATGCAATACAGTATGACCAGAGGAAAAAAGGACTAGCCAAAACGACTCTCCGTCAATGTCCTTTCCACAGTGGCTGTTCAAAACTCTGTCAAACGTTAATGTCTTTGTCTTGAAGCTGGGCCTCTCTTTGCTTCACCGGGCTTGTTCCCGCTTCCCCTCTTTCTTATTGCAGGAGATGAAGATCTGCTCTGCTATTATCAACCTCTTCCACCTGATTCCTGCAGCCCCCCAGACCCTGGTCAAGCCTTTGCTGGAGGTGGTGATGAAGACCGAGAGGGCCATGCTCATTGAGGTGGGAAACATAATGGGCCCCATTTAGAGGAATGTGTTTGTGGTTATTTTCAATCTAGAATCATCTAGTTTTCTCTTGTGTTTGCTGGCTCGGATAGCCAACCTACTGGTCTAGAACTAAACTAGTGCGGGAGAGAAATTAGTTATTGTTAATTCTAGTTATTTATAGGAATGCACCGATTGCATTTTTTTCCTGGCCGATTTCGATACCGGTTTTTGTCAAGCCTGGCCGGCCGATTTTCTCCGGTTTTATTCTACAGCTCGGTCATTTAGATGCAGATTTTAAATGTACTCACGTTTTAAGAAAGCGCTCGCCGTCATAGGATTTTGTTGACGGCCCCTTAATCGCCAATGCTAGTTTGTCATGTGTTTACATTTTTATAAGGCAGCGTCCGTTTAACAGGATGGTGCAGGGAGCAGCCAGGAGACACGGAAATAAATAGTTTAACTTAACTGCCCAAATCTTTTAATCTTCGAGCCATGTTTTAATAGAACTGTCGCCACCAGTAGGATAATCTACACCCTGCATCGCCACCTGCGAGTCATCCAAACAGAGACAACATGACTGTTGCGGTAGGGTAAAGACTGGCTGTGAAGTATGCTAACTGAAAAATAAGACACGTAATTTATTTTTTACAGTGAGATGAACAATAGGCTACTATGCCAATGGTTTTGCTCTGTTTGACTTGCTAGATATTGACGCTCAAAGTGTGTATTCTCTGTATAAAAATAAATTTACTGAGAAGCTTACCTATGACATGACATCTATTTTGGACACACATTTTAATTTCCACACCAAGAAATGTGTTAGGATACCGGAACACAGACCGGCCAAAATGTTTTGAAAAACCGGCCGGTTTTGCTCCAAAACCCGCGATTGGCAACCGGCCGGTTTTTCAAAACGGTTCAGATTGGTGTCCGGTCAATTTTGTTAATTTGGCTTTAAGGGGCCTTACATAATATACACTTTGTAAACAGGGTTAGTAATCAATATGTTGTCATTGTAGTCTAAATCCTTTGAAGCTCTGTTGATAATCTTATGATTACTTAATCTTGAACCCTCTTTGATCCACTTTGATTTAATCTGTTCATGTCTCCTATTTTTAAGACTTAGCATTAGACTCCTCAGTGGCTTTGCTGTTAACAGTAGGAAGCGATAGCATCCTGAGCATGTTTGATGGAATCCCTAATCTTTTCTCTCTCTCTGTCTCTACCTTATGCCTCACTGATTGGCTTCTGTTGGGCTTTATTTAGTCTTTCTGTAAAGACGTGTTGTACCTCCTCTACAGGCTGGCAGTCCGTTCCGGGAGCCGTTGATCAAGTTTCTGACACGCCACCCGTCTCAGACCGTGGAGCTGTTTATGATGGAGGCCACACTCAATGACCCCCAGTGGAGCCGCATGTTTATGGTCAGTCTGCCAACACTGCTGCTCACTGTGTTATAGGCCACAGTAAGAGATGCACACCACAGCTCTTGTTTAGACTCACTGCTTCACTGAGTGGTGGCAGATTGCCTCGTGCTGCTCTATCAACTGAATATTCCATTCTGCCAATACAGAGTTTCCTAAAGCACAAAGATGCCAAGCCTCTAAGAGACGTTTTGGCCTCCAACCCCAGCCGCTTTGTCACCCTACTGGTACCTGCTGGTACTGCAGCGACCGTCCGCCCTGGCTCTCCATCCACCGCCACAGGCCGACTGGATCTGCAGTTTCAGGCTATTAAGGTGTGTACGTATTCTGCTCCTCTGATCTAATAAAGGCAATGGCTTCTGCAGCTGTCACATCGTCAACATGGGGTTCCCCCCCAGATCATCAGTATCATAGTGAAGAACGATGAAGGCTGGCTGGCCGGGCAGCACTCCCTGGTCAGCCAGCTCAGGAGAGTCTGGGTGAGCGAGGCCTTCCAGGAACGACATCGCAAAGACAACATGGCCGCCACCAACTGGAAAGAGCCCAAGCTGCTAGCCTTCTGCCTGCTCAGCTACTGCAAGTATGTACACAATCTTTGTATTATTATTATTATTATCATTATTATTATGTTTTGTGTTAGGGATTAGTGACGAGAGGTTCACACAGTGAGAAGTGACGTCTTTAACGGCATACACGAAACACGCGTGACGATCAGCAGCTGAGCAGCTACATATAAGTGAATAGCATTGGCTGGGGTCTAGCTCCCACTTTATGAAGGGGAGCACACGTTAAGCTCAGCCCTGCCCTTCCCCTCGCAGGCGCAACTACTCAGAGATCGAGCTGCTGTTCCAGCTGCTGCGGGCCTTCACGGGCCGCTTCCTGTGCAACATGACCTTCCTGAAGGAATACATGGAGGACGAGATCCCCAGGAACTACTCCATCGCCCAGAAGCGGGCCCTGTTCTTCCGCTTCGTGGAGTTCACTGACCCGCACTTCAACGACGAGCTGAAAGCCAAGGTTTGTGTATTCTTAATTATCACAGAGCAGGCTGCAAATAGCACTGACGCTAGCAAGGCAGGCTGTTGTCTCCGACGCGCGGCTATTCTGCGTTGCCATGTCAACGTGTCATGTCAGCGACGGGCCAGGCTGGTGCCTTTCTGATGGGATCACCGAGGTCCTCCTGGCTTCCTCTGAGCTCCAGCAGGTGCCACCTGATTGGCTCTGCCCCCGCTACCTGGTCGGCTGCATGCACCACCCCCCCGCCGCCCCCCCTATCCACACACACACACACACACACACACACACACACAGTCACATGGCTCTCCCGGCTGTAAGACGCAGCCCACCTGGCTCAGAGGAGCACACACAACACGGGGGTCAGTACAAAAGGCCTGGCCCTACACACACGCTCCACACCACCTGAGGCCGGCTGCACACACACACACACACACTAATGCTCGTGCACATGCTCTCTCCTGTGCACTCTCTCTTGCATGCTCCTGTACACCCACCCACCCATGCAGACTCAAGGACACACATGCCCCCCCACACAGTGTTCTCACCCTGCAAAGCTTATCCACTTATATTGTTGTTTCCACCCTAATTGCCCTCCTATAGCAAGCGCCAGCTGCTAGCTTGAGAGACAGAGAGGGGGGGAGGGAGAGGCATTGTGCTCCACAGATAGCCGATAGCTGTGTGGTGATGGTGGATCGTTTGTGTCCTTTATTACTGATGTGTGTTACGTCCACTGACATTTGAATAATTTGCTTTAGCACGTCTGTGGGAACAAGGGGCCGTGGAGGGGGGGTGATGTGTGTGTGTGTGTGTGTGTGTGTGTGTGCATGCCTCTGATGCTCACATGCTGAATTGATTGCGCTGCAGCATAGGCAGATGGGCGTCTGTGGTAACATTTCACACAGGCAGCTGCTGTTAACATTAGTGTTGTTGCTACAAAATTGGGTTAGTGTGTCTTGTGACAGAACTGGATGTTATTACCTGGGAGGTGAAACAATTGCAGAGTACCTATTTCCTGTCATTTGTAATTTTCCATATTTTTTTGTTCAGCGGTAGATAGTAAACACCAGATTATAAAGCGAAAACTAATTCTGCTTCATACAGAATCATTTCTCCTTTAAAGGTTTGCCCTTAAGACCATCTTCACAGCATTGAAAACGATCACTATCAAAATGATCCAATGGCAGTGGTTTGTCTAGCACTCACTGACATAGAAAGGCACCTTGTCTCATGTAAGGGAGGTCAGTCCGATAGTCCAGACTTGATACTGCTCTTTTTGGCATTGGTTTACATGAGCGCTTACACACTGTAGCAAGCCTGAGGTGATGACCTTGAAAGGTTTTGTAATACTTTCTTCCAAAAACGCTCTGCTCTACTCCCTTTTGGTATCAGGTACTTTGTTTTCCACTGCTGATTGAACTCTGACAATGTATGTGGTTATCATAGTGATGCTGCTGTTGAAACCACACCATGGTTGTGGTCCATTTTATAGATCTCTAGATCTATAGATAGAACTGTCCCTAAACTTTTGTAATGTGTACATCGGTAGCTGTGTGCGGCCAACAGTTTTTACAGTAGACCTTCACGTTACGTGAATTACCCCTTACTAGATCATATTGTCAACTGAGAATAACTTCACGTCTAGGGATGTAACGGTAACCGGGTTCACAATAAACCAAGGTAAAATTCCAGACGGTTAGTATTGATTCAAATATTAATTATCATTAAAAAAGCTCACGATGAGCATCAGCATTCAACATGAACCAGTTAGAAACAGTCTGCTAGACATGGCATGTAACGCGGGTTTGTTTTGCGTCAACGAAAACCTGGCGCAAGGCAGTGCCAGCACTCTTTAGCACACCGCGGAGCGAACACAGGCGAACAGGGCTCCGCTCCCGGGTCTGCATTCAGGACGAAGGCTATTCCCTCCAAGAAGCTTGCCTGCAAACCTGCTCCATTTCTGCTGAGCCGTGCTTTTTTTGTGTTGGTGTGAAAAAGACTGTGACTGCTTTGTTAAAATGGCGTACTGCAAGCGGGGCAGACGCTAAATTAGTTAATACACTAAACAGAACGCTCCTTCACATGCGTGTTAAACTAAACAGAACGCTCCTTCACATGTGTGGAACTATCTGAAAACCGTATGGGAGCTCCTGCATACAAGCGAACAACTGTGTTTTAGGACTTCTTGTAATAGTCATGGCTTCACACACCATCCTTCTTGGGCTGGTTGGGCCGTGGTGCCAGGGGCACTACAGCGCACGTGCACAATCACACGTGCACAATCATGTACGTCTAATTGTTTGTTTAGGTTGGTAGAAATGGGATCCAAGATAATTAAAGAACACCTGCAAAAAGACTGCAAAACTGGCCTTGCTTTATTACACGCATGCACGCACACATCTGTAGGGACACACTAATCATCGAATGGCATTATTATAATATGTGGTGACAATCCCGTGATTGATACGAGAGGCTCAGAATGAACAGATATGGAATAGAGAGAGAGAGTGAAGAAGAATCAGCACTCTGTACATGTCCTATGTCTTTGTGTGTGTGTGTGTGTGTGTATCCAGCATGTGTGAATAATGTGCTGAAGGAGAAGCAGGAACATATGCTGCCACAGCTCGTTCTACGCTAAGCGATGCCCTGTCTCCCCCTATGATGGATTGAATAGGGGGTTCATTAGGAGATAGCAGGCCCCCTAATAAATGCAGTCGTTAGTGCTATTGTGGTGGGTGTTCCTCTGCTCCTCAGCACTTAATCAAGCCTTTGTCTTCTGCTCAAAGCACCCCTCACTAACACTCTGTGACGCTCTTAGGGTGTTGTCAAGGAGCTTATTATTATTTTGTGCTTTTTTAGTCTTGCCTCAGCTATAATGAGCCCAGGAGGATTCATTTGTTTAATCAGCGAGTAAATTAAATGTTTGGTGTGACTTTAATAACTGTATTTTTTGTTTTAATTATTTAATTTCAGTAACAATTCCTTTAATGTTTTTTTATTATTTGTAGTGTACATTTACCAAATGACATCCACGGTATTGTAGTGTGTGGCTTGTATTTTTGTCTTCTTTCAAACCAGCAAATGTGAAGCATGCACAGATAAGGTAGCTGGAAGGTTGTTGGTTGGAATCCTGCAAGATGAATCAGGATATCTGTCCCTGATATCCCAAGATATCCCTGGTCCGCCAGCAAGGTGGCTGTGATAACATTATTGTGAACAGGGTTTCCAGTCTATAATCTCAGTGAAAGCAATTGATATGAGAGCAATAGTCGAGCGGAGCCAGGCTAAGGAATCAGTGAATGACTGTATGCTTGCTGTTTCATGCTGGGTCATAAAAATATATATAGTTACAGTGCAGTAGTCAGTTCTATAAATATCTCGTCGTATTTTTAATTGTTTAATTTCCAAACTGACAACATAACCACAGCTGGGGCTTTAATACAGAAACAGAATGCATATTAAATATACACTACCGTTCAAAAGTTTGGGGTCACCCAGACAATTTCATGTTTTCTATGAAAACTCACACATTCTTTACTCAAATGAGTTGCAAAATGAATAGAAAATATAGTCAAGACATTGACGAGGTTAGAAATAATGATTTTTATTTGAAA
>JAODOY010000011.1:259549-284822 GCA_025399855.1 Forbesichthys papilliferus | reverse complement strand
TCAGCCGTTTCCAGCTAGAATAGTAATTTACCATATTAACTATGTCTAGACTGTATTTCTGATTCATTTAATGTTATCTTAATTGAAGAAAACTGTGCTTTTCTTTCAAAAATTTGGTAATTTCTAAGTGACCCCAAACTTTTGAACGGTAGTGTATGTCCATTGAATGAATGCATCAAATAGGCTACAAGTTTATCAGGTTTCAGAAAATTATGCTAATTTAATAGAAAGTTTAACTGAGATGTTAATTGGGATGACAGGCAGAAAGTATTGTTTGACGGACAAAAGTGGCAGATACGAAGAAACAAACCCCGCTTTCTGTTTGGTCAGACAGACTTCATGTCAATTAAAACAAAGGCAATTTTGATGTTGTTTGCTACCAGACTACCTCCTACTATTGCAGTAAAATGTGACATGTTACGTAGCCTATTTAATTTAGTTGATATTAATTAAATTCATTCAGGTATTTATTTGCGCTTTCATTTATCATGTTAAACGTATGACCGAGCGTTGCTGTCACAGACGAGCACTCGAGCCCATCCCTAATCCACGGGCACTACAAAACTGTGTGTGTCTGTTTGTCAGGTGCTGCAGCACATCCTCAACCCCGCCTTCCTCTACAGCTTTGAGAAGGGCGAGGGGGAGCAGCTGCTGGGACCCCCCAACCCTGAAGGAGACAACCCTGAGAGTATCACCAGCGTCTTCATCACCAAGGTACACACACTGGCCCTGCTGCCATCTTCATTGCTCCACTAGTCCACTCCCTGCCTGCCGGTGATTTCATTACCTGTCCCATCTCCTATAATTCCTCTGTGTCTCACAGTGCCTCTCTCTCTAATCGGCCGCATCCTGCATTGGCTTCTCCAGCACAGCTCAGTACACGGTCACTCCATCTCCCTCCATTTATCCTTCTCTCATCTTCATACTCCCCGCATTCATCATCAGGCCAGCCTCTCAGCACCTGGTGTAAATGTCACGTCGTGGCCACGCTAAAGGTCACCGTGTTTGTTTATTTGGATCTCACCACTGACTAAGATCGCCGCTAATGGCTAATGGTGAAACTCATTTCCTCTTTGGCTTGTCATCACTGCTGTGTGTCCACTATGCCAGCAGACAGATGTCTTGGTGTGGAAGTGTGATGAAATGCTCGACAGTGGTCAGAGTAGCCGATTTGCTTTATCTTTGGGAAACATTCGCTGGAAGTCTGGTAATCCTGGGGAAAACTTTTAAAAGAGTGAATATTCAGACATTCATGACTGTAGTCTTTAAAACTTGTTGCCGTTGGCTGAGAGAGCCGTGGTGTGGGAACTTAATTTTAACAGTAAAATAAGTTGAACGCAGACTGAAAATCTCATTAATATTTTAGGATTGCCACAGCACATTCATGAGGTGTGGCAGTGCTCAGTGCAGGGTGATACATCGTGTTGTAATATACTCCACCATACCACCATTCTGTCTGCTTCTGTTCTAGTGGAGCTTTGGGTTGTTTACAGTATTTGGGAGTGTAATGGATACAGATAGTTCTATTTAACTTCTACTGACCGCCAGAGGCCAGGTAAGCACCTGGGTGTCCATCGCACGCATGTGCATGTCGAGTGTTTGTAACAACAAGGTCAGCTGTGACGTGTGCCCTCTGCCCCGGTACTAAAGGCACATTCACCCAGGAAGTGACCTCTTGGCAATCAAAGTCCGAGTGACTGCCAAGCTTTGGCGATCATCCGAAATTCATAGAACCGCAGTTACATATGTAACCATTGTTCTGTTTAATTTCTATTGTGTTAAACACCTTGATGACTAATGCCAACAAAGTCACGGGGAAGTCCTACCTGTCCTTCAGGAGGTCTGGGATGCAGCAGGGAAGATGTGCAAGACCACGTTAACCCTGTGAAATCTGGCAAAAGTGCAGGTAGACGCCCATGATGCTGCTGCGCAAATATCAGAGAGAGGAACTCCTATTAGATGCGGACACGCTCCTGGTAGAGTGACCCTGAACCCCCGCTCCCGTAGGCATGGACAATAGTATCCATGATCAATCTCGTTAGTCGCTGCTTGGACAGGGCGTGGCCTCGCCTATGTCCGGCTGTTGCCGTCTTCGTCGTCTTCCTCCGAGAGTCATCTGACTCCTACAAGTCGACCACCATAGATTCTAATTGATTGAATCAATCAATCATTTAAACGATCAAATTCCTCTGACAGCAGGTCGATGGAGTCGAGCTGATCTCCCCAGCTTACGCCTGGTGTGGCGATGTCAGCTTACCTGTACCGCGGCGCCAGTAGGCGAGTGGGGGGTCCCGGTCGCTTAGACTAGCTTGTGCTAGTCTGCGGCTAAGGCTCTTTAGGGTAAACCGGCTGCTTGCCGTAATTTAAGTGCGATGAACAAATCACATATTTTACCTGTTCAAAATGTGACCCATTTACAAAGATATGTAAATTATATGTAAATGTTTGTTTTTATTTTAAAAATAAATACAAACAAGATTTTACAAATGTTTTAATGGACTTACAGCCCTAATAGAGACTCATGTATCATCTGAAAGGCATCTTGAGGTTAATGCTCCCCCTGCTCTAGTGATGTGTGGCATGTGATCCTGGCATGGTGTAACCTGCCCCCCCCCTTCTCTCACAGGTGCTGGACCCAGAGAAGCAGGCAGACCTGCTGGACTCGCTGCGCATCTACCTGCTGCAGTTCTCCACCCTGCTGGTGGAGCACGCCCCGCACCACATCCACGACAACAACAAGTCCCGCAACAGCAAGCTGCGTCGCCTCATGACCTTCGCCTGGCCCTGCCTGCTTCCCAAGGCGTGCGTGGACCCGGCCTGCAAATACAGCGGGCACCTGCTCCTGGCGCACATCATCGCCAAGTTTGCCATCCACAAGAAGATCGTGCTGCAGGTCAGCCAGATATACATGTGCTCATTCTGTAGGCTAGGTAATGTGTCGTGCTAGCAAAAAGGCTAAAACCAGCTAGCCTCTGTGGCAGGCACGTCGGGGAGAGTGAGGCTATTTGTGTGTCTGGCAAAGGGATTTACGGCGCCAGATGAGGTCATTTCAGCTCCCATTCACTTAATAATGCGTATCACAGTTGTTTTGCCCAATACCGCCTTGTCTCCTATTAGTTCCACATTCACAAAGCCTGAAGTTTGACAGTATGCACAGTAGAACACAACCAGGATAGGAAGTAATCAGATTTAACCGTTTACATGGCATAAGGTTCTACTACTACTATACTATATGGAGCGGGTTATACTACCCTTCTGCTTGAGAATGAAATGTCAATCAGGTTGGGCTTTTCTCTTCTGATTGAGGTGTTTATATGAAGCATTTTCATTCAGCTTTAAACACAATTCAAGTCAGAACATTGTGGTCCATGTAAACGCAGCTAGTGTTTGTGTAGCTGTTCAGCGTGTGTGTGTGTGTGTGTGTGTGCGCGTGCGTACCATGCAGGTGTTCCACAGCCTGCTGAAGGCCCACACCATGGAGGCCCGTGCCATCGTGCGCCAGGCCATGGCCATCCTGACCCCGGCGGTGCCCGCCCGCATGGAGGACGGCCACCAGATGCTGACCCACTGGACCCGCAAGATCATTGTGGAGGAGGGCCACACTGTGCCCCAGCTGGTGCACATCCTGCACCTCATCGTGCAGCACTTCAGGGTGAGCGCACGCACGCACGCATGCACGCACGCACGGTCACAGCCACCCCAGGTACGTCCACGCTAGCTGTCATCCATCACTTGACAGATCAATAGAGGAAAAGGCCACACGGTGCACCATTCGATGTTGCGGAGAAAACTATTTTGGTGTTGATTAATGATCCTTACATGTGACGGTGTTGCCTAGCAATGTTGCAGAACAGCAAGGTCCTATCCTCAATAATATTCATAGTAATAATATTTTCTTTTTATATTTGGGATTACTACGGCTAATGTACAGTAGTATGTATGTACTAGTTTAGTAACAGTGTACATGTCCGTCCATCTTCTCCCGCTTCTCCTGAGTCGTACCATGTGCATCATTTAGAGGCAAGGGAATCTACATGGGATAGGCTGGGAGGAGTGCTCAGGAGCACCAGAGATGCATTTGGTCTCCACCCTGCCTCCTGAGTGACAAGCTCCTTCAGCATCTCTCACTGGCCAAGATGACTAATCTAATGTAATCACATCAGCATAATTACACTCAGGAGTAGATAATGACGGACAGACGAGAGGCTGTGCGTGTGTGTGTGTGTGTGTGTGTGTGATGGACACAGCTTAGCCACTCTGTCCATAAGGGGCTTTTGAGTGCCGCTCCATCGACTGTAATTACTCTCAAAGTGAAAAGCTTTAATATTCGCCGACACTGGCGACAGCCTTCAGATAGAAATCTCTTTCCCCCTCTCTCTTCAGAAACACTGCGCACGTGCGTGTGCATGCACAGCCTCTGAGTCAGTCTGTCTATTTAGTTGGAGGGCTGGCACAGTGTGTGTGTGCGTGCGTGCGTGTCTGTGATCTGCTCCCTGGTCCCTGGGCAAGGGACAGAGCAGATGCCAGCCTTCCTCACACGCTCCAGACCCTGGGGACACGCCCACACCTTCACAGCCTCCACAATCAATCCTGGGTCCTGCTCCTCACCTACAGGGCCCTTCATGGCCTGGTTCCCCCCGTGCCTCTCCATCTTCACACACCTCCTCTTGCCTCTCCTCCGTCTCTGGCCTCCTCACTGTCACTCTCTCCTTTCTGAAACGCACATCTCAGACGCTATTCAACAATTGGACAGACTCAAGTCTGCTTCAGGCCAGCATGGTTTAGCCTAGTTGTCATTTACTTTTATTTCCGTGTCTACATGAGTTAATGTTCTCCCCCCCCCCCCCATCCTTCCCCAGGTGTACTACCCGGTACGCCACCACCTGGTCCAGCACATGATCAGTGCCATGCAGCGGCTGGGCTTCACCCCCAGCGTCACCATCGAGCAGAGGAAGCTGGCCGTGGACCTGGCCGAGGTGGTCATCAAGTGGGAGCTGCAGCGGATCAAGGACCAGCTGGTGCGTGTGCGTGCGTGCGTGTGTGTCCGTGTGTGTGTGTGTCCGTGCGTGCGTGTGTGTGCGTGCGTGCGTGCATGCCGGTGCTAACCTGTGGTGTCTGCAGCCCGAGGCGGAGGCTGAGGCCGTGTCCAGCGGAGAGGGCACCAGTGGCGGGGCCACGGGCGTGAAGAGAGGCCTCCCCGTGGACGCCACGTCTGCCGGCCAGGACGTCAAGAGGTTCCGCACGGCCACCGGAGCCGCCACAGCCGCCGCCGCGGTAAGCCAGTCTCCATGGAGACAGCACACCCACACTGGCTAGCTGCCATCAGAGGTCACCGTCTACCTCCACACTGGACACACTGGTGCTTCTAGACGTTAGTGAGTGTCTGTGTGGTTCTGTGTGTGTGTGTGTGTAGGTGTTTGGTCGAAGCCCGTCCATACCGGGCACAGAGACCCTGCTCACCAAGCCTGTAGAGAAACAGCACACAGACACCGTGGTCAACTTCCTCATCAGGATCGCCTGCCAGGTAACGCACACAGCGGCCTACTAGGTACAGCTCCACCATCCGTATCGCCTGCCAGGAAGGGCACAGGCCTCCCTGCGTCCTCGGGGGGCCGGACGGGACACACCTGGGTGGCTGTCCTAGACACGGCCCTCCACGCAGGCCCGTCCTTGGTCCCACACCCTTAAATAGACTGACTCGCTCCTCTGCGTCTCTGACTTCCTCGCTGTGGGCCAGCCTTTACAGATCAGCTAAGCGTGTCCCGGGCTTAAGCAACGCGCCTGCACCGTGCAGACTTAGACGGACCTCGGGTCTGTGGGGAGTGCCTCGCCTCGTCGTTGCTTAAGGCCACTCCATACTACCAAATTCATGACCTGGCGCAATGCGGACGGGCGCTCGGACTGTTGAATGACATTGCACACATTGATTCCCACGAGCAATATTGGTGTAACTAAGATATTCGCTGGAAAGAAATATAGTGTATACGGCTAGAACACTAATTAGTGAGTTTAGTAGGACATCTATTGCCGCCTGTAGTGGGCCTGTAGTGGTCTATACAGGTCTACTCCCCTGCCTTGACTTGTTCCTCCTCCTGTGTGGCAGGTGAACGACGCCACCAACGTGGCCGGCTCTCCAGGCGAGCTGCTGTCTCGCCGCTGCGTCAGCCTGATGAAGACGGCCCTCAGGCAGGACATGTGGCCCCGGGCCGAGCTCAAGCTGCAGTGGTTCGACAAGCTGCTTCAGACTGTGGTGAGAGGCCACGGGTTGTTCTGTCATGCACGCACACCATCAGATGCAAGCCTTCTGCTGTTAATCCTTATTGGTGGGGTGAATGGCAAGGGTGGGTGTTTTTAGACCCTTTTTAGGGGTGCTCAAGTAACCTTATTATTATTTTCAGCACTCCAAAGAAAAAAAAAAGAAAAATACAAGAAATTAAGTGATTTTCTGAAAAAATTCTAAAGCAAATTTATACACAGGCGAAGATTTCGGGGGGGGTGATGGAATCACTTTATGTTGTGTGACATGTAGGCTACTATTGGTTCGGATCCTGTTGGTGCTACAAAGCCTGAGCACCCATGTGCGTCTGTCCATTAGGCAGGGCTACACATTGACTTGATCCTTTTCACATGCAAAACCAAACCTTTAATCTGTCAGTGTACCAGTTTATAACAACCCAGTTTATATATGGTCCTAAATGTGTAGGGATTTCCTGGAATTGTGCCACACCATTGTGTTCTCAATATAGCCTTTAAAGCAATTTAACAGTTTTACAGATTTACTATTTGCAATCGTGGCCTGCTACAAGCTCTGCCACACACACACGAGGCCTAACCGACAGTTTGGTGATGTCTTTGTAAGAAGGCCTACGAATCACATTGTCATTAGGGGCTGAGCACCCCTAAAGGTCTGATCCTAGAATCGCCCCTGGCTGCATTATATATTTATAGTACCTGATTTATTTCTTGACTTACTCCCGCTCTTTCCATTAGCGTTTGACAGGCATAAAGCCCAGCATGATAATAAGCTATAGAATAGCGACATGGTAAGACATATGTGCTTTTAGTCCTAGTGCTTCTTCAGAACATTCTAGATTCACCACAGCATACCCATGTCAATAACATCCACTGTTGCATAATTTCACATCCTAGTGTAAGTGCAACGTGATTCTCTTAGCCATCGGGTTGCCTTGTCCTTATGAATTCTCCTTCACCTTGATGATTTCCATCAAGGGAAAGTGGTTAGGAAAATAATGTAATGTTTTTTAACTGCAGCGTGGGCCTTAATCCTTGGTCTGGTGGTTAAAAGCTGGTCCGTCCTAGCAGTTTGTTCAACCTACCTGACACCTTTGATCCGTATGAAATATGATTAAATACAGATGTTAGAACACATTATTTTCAGCAGAGCCGTAGCTAGCAGTATGCATGTGTGTATGCACGAGCCCTTGCCATCAACAGTGGATTTAAGTTAGAGGAGCTCAAGGGCTTAGCCTTGTTAATGTCGCGTCTCGCAGCAGAAAGCAGTAAACACCAAAGGACAACCGCCGACTCTGTGGTCGGGCTCCCCAGCGATTGCCCAAGTTTCCACCGGGGCTTTGCTAAAGCATTGTCTTGGTGTTCGCCAACCCCCTCCCCCCCCGCTCTCCTTTGTCTGTTATCAGTAGTACATGTAGTGAGGCGCCAACCGCCATAATGACAAAATAATGACAGCGGGGAGATAGCGTGGGTCTATCAGAGCTGGCCCGTGCCTTCATCCACCTCCTCCTCGTCTTCCTCAGCCCTCCCTATCGCTCCTCCCCACGTCTCCTCTGCTTATCACAGCCGTTCTCCTCCGCTGTGCCTCCCTGCGCTTCATTCAGCAGCACAGCTCAGACAAGGTTATCGCTGCTTCCTTGTTCTCTCTGGATGGCTGCTCCAGCCACGCCCTCGTCCTTCCTCCTTTTCTGCTCCTCCTTGTTGTCCTCGCCCCTTCATCAGCCAGCCTCGGGGGGGGGGGGTGCACACGCTCCCAGAAGCCCCCCTGTGTCGGGAGCACGCGCCACTGTGCGACGACGTCTTGACGATGTCTTGACGACGTCTTCTCCAGGCTAATGAACTGAACAATAAATCGGATTCCCTTTTTATCGTCTCTTTTGTTGCAGCGTGATTAAAAGGGCGGGCGTGCACGTTGGTGGCGTGGGCGGGGAACTGAGAAGGGGATGGGCGTGCGCAGGCACACACGCACACCCAGCGGCAGCCCTATCTACTTGGTTTCAAAGACTAGATCCCATTTGTTAATATAGTGTGGGATCAATAGGGCCCAAGAGGTAGCGCAGGTCTTATCACAGCAGCCACCTTGTTCATTAGTCCAGATTAGTGCTACGGCTCTGTTCCAGATGAGCCTCTTGGCCCAGCCTGCCTTGTAAGCCCTGATTGGCTAAATTAGGGTCCGTCGGCCCCCCTGCTATTTGTGTGAGTGTGTGTGTAGAACCTTGCTGTCTGATTGGTCCATGTCAAGGCAGGGTGTGACACTGACTATTGACATTCCCCCTCTCTCTCCTCCCCTCCTTCCCCTCTGTACCGCTCTCAGGAGCAGCCGGCCCAGGCCAACTTCTCCAACATCTGCACGGGCCTGGAGATCCTGTGCTTCCTGCTGACGGTGCTCCAGTCCCCGGCCATCCTGACCCACTTCAGACCCCTGCAGCGGGGCATCGCCTCCTGCATGACCTGCGGCAACACCAAGGTGCTGCGGGCCGTCCACTCCCTGCTGTCCCGCCTCATGAGCAACTTCCCCACAGAGCCCAGTGAGTAGTTTCCTGTGTGGGTGGGGGGCTTCTGAGGGAGCACTCTATGGCACTAAAGGGAGAGGTGTTTTTGTTTGGATCCACTTCAAACGTCAACCAGCTGTCTCCAGAATGACTGACTATCCCTTTAACCGTGCTTGCCCGTCAGTCAGCGATGACTGTGCGTGTGACCCCGGCTGCTAGAGCGCTAACGCTTGCCTCCCTCCCTTTAGGCACGTCCACCGTGGCGTCCAAGTACGAGGAGCTGGAGTCTCTGTACGCCGCTGTGGGCAAGGTCATCTACGAAGGCCTCACCAACTACGAGAAGGCCACCAGCAGTGCCAACCCCACGCAGCTCTTCGGTACGTCCGCTGCCAGGCACTTCCCCACCTCCCAACGTGCCCCCTTGATATAGTCATTTCACACCCGTTGCTCGTCCCAGGGTGGAGGTGGCGTGGGGGTGGGGGCGAGGGCGATTACGGCGGTGAGTGGGTGATTAGGATGTAAAGCGGCAGGTCCTCTGCTAGACGGGGGAACATCTGGTGGCTCCGGAACGCGGCCACACTCCAGTGGTTTCTGAGAGGTGTCTCGGGGGAGGGCTGCTGTCTCCCTCCTCGCCAAATTCACACATAACCGCCCTGGTGTCAGGGGGGGTATTTATAGAAAATACCTTATCTTTAATACACGGGTCTGATGTCTGGTTTTACACTGCCACAGCAATTTCGTTTTATCTGTATTTGTGACCAAATGGCTCCTCTAGATGACAAATTGCTATCAGAGAGCCATCTAAAGGTAACGTTATTTGATAGGGTTTCCCAAAATGGCAGGCACGGTCGATAAACAGACTGTGGTATCCTGGCGTCCCCGAGAGGCTCCCAGAGCGTGATTCATGTGTCTAGCCAGGCACGCTGACGCACAGACATTCCTCTCTTGCCCCCTAGGGAAGGAGCATCCGATGTATGTCCATGCACAGTGCATCAGTAGGTTGTTGCCGTGACGTCTGTGTCTTGTCCCCCACAGGAACCCTGATGATCCTGAAGTCGGCCTGCAGCAACAACGCCAGCTACATCGACCGGCTCATCTCGGTGTTCATGCGCTCCCTGCAGAAGATGGTGCGCGAGCACCTGAGTCCCCAGCAGGCCAACCCTGGTACTGCAGAGGCCAGCACAGGTACACCCAGCAACAAAGGATGCACCCGTACACCTCGTCACAGCCTTCCTGCCCACTGCTCCTCCCCCAGTAACACTGACATCCCATTACCGCTCCCTGTGCAGCTTTGTTTAGCTCGGCCTTTCACTTCCCGCTAGCCCTATCACCGTGGAGACGTCAGGTCCGTCACCACACCTGCGCCAGTGTCTTATCAGCCTGTGCATTTCCCTCTACGCTTAAGCAAGAAGCCAGCACTTGTATCTGCTTAGATTGAAATGGCTGGCACATATACACACACAATTGCACACTTGGGCTAAAATATCTCTTAGAGTTTCAGTGCTGCCCCATAGAGCCCAGTGGGCGTCTTGTATCAACGGCCCCCGGCTGTCTTCTCAATAGCTTTAGCGGTTAGGACGGATCCACTCTGTTGATGGGCTCATTTCACTGGGATTGTTCCTCAGCTCTGGTTCCATGGCTGAATTGTGACCGACTCACTCTGTGGATAAAACTAGCACATAATTCCTTTCAATTAATCTGGCTGAGGTAAAAGTTGAAAGGTCAGGAGTTGTGCCGCCGGGTATTAACTTGAAGGCAATTTCCTTTCCTATAATATGCTATGGAAGATGCAGGCTTATAAGGTGCGATGTGGCCGTGAGTGAAACCGTTTAATATATTTGATTCTGGTCATTCTCAATGATGTGCTCCCTTTTCCCCGATGGTTGACTGTGAGCTTGAGGTATACAAGCAACTTCAACTTCTCCAACTGGCGTAATGGCTATAAGATGCTATCGAGGTTTAAATGGACCCATAATGACTGTATCGTGAAACACACATTTGGCCTCCACCTGCAGCAATTATAGTCACCACGGCTACCTGATAATGAGCCATCGGCCGCCAAAGGTCTTACATAGATCTAGTCCTGGATTGATATTCCCAGTTGAGATAGTTAATCCAAGTCGGCTAGCTTCCATCCTGGCCTGCACCACTTCAAATAATGTATTAAATCAAATGAATATTGATACATGTTTAATTTAACTGGTCAATGAGCGCAGGGAGAATGAATCAGACTTTTGACGTCTGTGTTCCCATAGTGACCAGTGAGTTGGTGATGCTAAGCCTGGACCTGGTGAAGACCCGTCTGTCCGTCATGAGCATGGAGATGAGGAAGAACTTCATCCAGGTCATCCTCACCTCGCTCATCGAGAAGTCTCCTGACGCCAAGATCCTCCGAGCGGTGGTCAAGATCGTGGAGGAGTGGGTGAAGAACAACTCTCCAATGGCCGCCAACCAGGTTGACAGATTACATACATTTCTGTTGGCTTAATCCAGTATTGTTTCATGTATAGTTTAGCTATAAAATAAGTATTTTTTTAGTTTGACTCCACCAACCAAACCAATTTTTGTTTTTCTGTTTTTTGGCGGGGGCGGGGCGGCAGTGACTAGTGGCCAGCTGACGACATAAAACACACAAGCATGTGTGATTTATCAGATCACAGCACTACTCAATCTGTGTTTGGAGGAAAAATGTGCCAAAGCAAAACAACAACCCATGCACATTTTGAAACCCCGCTGAGAGTCAAATTAGCATACTACATACAGAGGTGTCTTTGGTCGCTGGGCTTCTCTTCCATCTCCAGAGGGAGACGTGGTGGCAACCATGCTGTAGTGTATTAATTATCTCACAGCAAGTGACAGTCTGAGGTAGTCAGACATCCGGTTGCTTATGCGTGCACAATGACGCTTCTTTGCTGATGTCAAATATTAAAATCTATCAAATATAAGAATATGGCACACTAACGCTTTTTGGTGTGGTGATGTCAAATATTAAAATCTATCAAATATAGGAATATGACACACTGACGCTTTTTGGTGTGGTGATGTCAAATATTAAAATCTATCAAATATAAGAATATGGTAAATGTATCACTTTTACTGTAACTTCCAACTCCTGTTCATGTGGTTTGTAACACATCCCTCATTCCCCCAGATGCCCAACCTGCGTGAAAAGTCCATCCTGCTTGTTAAGATGATGACCTACATCGAGAAGCGCTTCCCCGACGACCTTGAGCTAAACGGCCAGTTCTTGGACCTGGTTAATTACGTCTACAGGTAATTACTGGCATCCATCAGCTGGCCGAGCGTCCACCTTCCATTGAAGGGGCTTGGGAGTGGTCAGGAGCAGAGAGGCTGGTGTTAAGAAGCAGATGTAAACTGGGATGAGGTGGCTGAAACTGGCCAAATGTAGAATCCGCATGACAACTGCTCAATATGTCTTATCAAAAGTGCAGTGACAGCTAATGGAGTAGCATTTATACATATGCATTTGGTACCTTCCATAAACGGTAGGCAAAGTGTCACGTGTTGAATAGAGCTCTCGTGCTACAGCAGAGCGAGTTCGTGCTACAGCAGCCAGGTATGTGCATACGGGTGTAGAAATTAGCAGAGATGAGGAAGAGGTGGATACGGTGGAGCAATGTCACGCTCGTGTGACATTACGGTTCCCTGTGCTCAGCCACACCCCCAGCCCATCTGCCTGTGCCATCACGGGGGTTAAACAAGCAGAACACCCAGAGTGAAGTGATGTGACGATGATGGAGTGACACTGACTGTGATGAACGGCACGGTGAGGCTGTTTAATGGCCATCTGTGGTGGTCTTTAGCCACCCGTCCTCACGCTGCACTGTAAGTGGATGGTCCCCGCGAGGCCTATTCACACCAGCAGCAGGGAGATCTAGGGATGATGACATTTCTTATTAAGGTGTTTAATGTGGGGCTGTTGGTACCTTAGAGTCCCATCAGCTACATTTAATTCCTCCCATGTTAGACTGTGTTGACCTTTTGCCTTTCGGTGACCTTCTGCGTCACAGACTGACACAAATGTCGCATGTATTTTAATTGTTCGTGCGAGGGGTGTATTCTATCAATAGGACCCCCCCCCCCCCCCATTTTACACACTGGATACTCTGGAAAGAGCCTCTCTTTTTAAGCTTCCTTTCTGCTGTTCTGTTGGCTGGTTCTTTGTTTCCTAGTTAAAGACCGTACACATACACACATGATGCTGTGGACTAACAGCTGTTGTGTCCGTTTAGGGACGAGAGCCTTTCAGGAAGTGACATCACATCCAAGCTGGAGCCGGCCTTCCTGTCGGGGCTGCGCTGCGCCCAGCCGCTGATCAGGGCCAAGTTCTTCGAGGTGTTCGACAGCTCCATGAAGCGGCGTGTCTACGAGAGGCTGCTCTACGTGTGCTGCTCCCAGAACTGGGAGGCCATGGGCAGCCACTTCTGGGTCAAACAGTGCATTGAGGTGAAGCCTTCAGCCAGCTGTGTCCAGTTAAAGAGCAGAGCCTGCTGCTTGTGATCTTCCCTACAACGTGTGTGTGTGTGTGTGAAACAGCTGCTGCTGGCCGTCTGCGAGCACAACACCTTCATGGGAACGAGTTGCCCAGGCTCCATGCTGCCGTCCATAACTAACGTCATCAACCTGGCGGACAGCCACGACCGCGCCGCCTTCCACATGGCGACGCATGTCAAGCAGGAGCCCCGTGAGAGAGAGAACAGCGAGACCAAGGAGGAGGTGGGGAGATGGGCGGAGGACGTCTTCATATAATGCACGCGCACGCACACACACACGCACACACACACTGCCGCCTCCAGAGACGTGCGTTCTCACCTAAATTAGCACATTATCCCACAGAGTGCTTTCTATGCTTCGCGCGATCATGTCAAGTATTCTCCCAGCTCGTGTGTGGCGGTGCTCCAGAGATCTGTGTCCCACGCTTTAGCCTTGAGCCTCCTACCTGAAAGCCGCTGAAGGCTCATTTAATTCCCGCTAAGTGCCCTTTGAAAACGGCGTGCTTGGTGCCCGGCGTGAGGAGGAGAATGTCAGAGCTGTCCTAATCAAGGATCGTCCCCCCCTCTCTCCTGGTCCCCAGGACGTGGAGATAGACATCGAGCTGGCGCCGGGCGACCAGACCGCCATCCCCAAGACCAAAGAGCAGGCGGAGAGGGAAGCAGGAAACCAGCTGCACATGCTCACCAACCGCCACGACAAGTTCCTGGAGTCACTGCGGGAAGTCAAGGTGAGATGAGGCGCCCCTCCGGGAGCACTGGGTTCTAAGGAACTGTGTTTTTCTGTGGAAAACCCACTACATCCATTCAATGGATCATTTGTTACATGAGTGTTTTTTTCGTACTAAAGGAGCGTATTTATGGCCTTCATGGCATACATCTCAGTGTGACGTGGTTTGACTTGCGGTTAGTACATTTGAAGATATTGAATATGTCAAACAGGGACCAGTCAATTCTCACTACCGCTTCATATCGATTCCTATAAATGTGTGGCCAGTGGATGTTATTGATAATGTGTGTGTGTGTCACTACCTCTTGCTGTCAGACGGGGGCGCTCCTGAACGCCCTGGTCCAGTTGTGCCACATCTCTACGGCGCTGGCTGAGAGGACCTGGGTACAGCTGTTCCCTCGCCTCTGGAAGATCCTGTCTGACAGGCAGCAACACGTGAGTGCCCTTCCTTCACAGCACACCTGCTCTGCCCATACAGATCATGTCTTCTGGACGGAGGAAAAGCTTTCCCACTGTCCCTCGTCTTGAGGTTGGCACTGCCGAGGCTGTTATGGTGTATCTTGCGTGCTGATTGGTCAAAATTATAATTGCCAGAGCGGATGAGCAGACCTACAAGATAACCAGTGCTGCTGTAAAATGGTCACATCACTTTTGAGGGAAACGTGGACAGCAAAATGCCACACAACAATGGTTTCCTCATGTTTGCATTGTTGTGGTCGTGGATACACTGCTGAAATGTTTTCTCAAGCTTGCCCGTTGCTCATGTAAGACACCCCTACTAATCTGTAAGGACACAACCCAAGACAGACAAGGGTCTGTATAAACCATACAAGCTTACATTGTAGTGTCGTGGGCTTAAAGAGCAGGTGTTAACATACTGTAGTCACAAATCCCAATTCAGCTTTTGTCTCACCTTTTATTTACCATAAAATCCTGCTACAAAAAACTTCTCATTCGCCCTACAAAGCCAATGAAAGTCATGCGTCAGCAAAGAATGAGTACATCTAATGCCACTTTTATTGGTGTTTTGTTGTTTCAGCATTTTGATACTGCCTCCCAACACACACTTTGACTGTGCTAATACCGTGATGCTTGTAGGTTTTTGCAACGCTACATTATTGATTGACTGTTGTTCTGCCTTTTATAACCTTAAGGGTTGGCTAGATAGGCAGCTAGAGGTGTTTCCTTGACTTGGCAGCTAGCTGGCATCGTCTGTCAGGACGTCATGGGGACAGGCGGGTCAGACAGTGTCAGCTGTGTGACTCATCGCCATAGCGTCTTGTATCAATCATCCAGACCCACGGGGTCAGTTGCTCAGGTCTGACCCAGCTGGCCTGGGCCTGGACAAGCAAATTAGATGCTCATGCACACACACACACACCTGCTGCCCCTTATGTTTGTTCTGACGTATGTAGAGACAGGCCATTTATTCTCCACCTGTCATTCATAACATACACAACAGCATACAGCGAATACAAACACACGCACACACACACAGTGGACCATTTCTTTCCTCTCTGACCTTGCCGGCGCCAGTTCTTTGACGATACATGCGATTCCACTTAATGAGGACAGATTAATTTCTGCCAAGTATGGAAAAGAGAGGTTGGGGTAGGAGATGTAATGAGTGTAATGAAGCAGATGCTGAGAGTATTTAGAGACTCATCAAAGGCTTTGATTTGAAGTGATTGAGTTATTAAACCTCTGAAAGGCAGCGGAAATGGAAAACGACAGCATGTAGCGATGTTTTAATTTAGTGACAGGCGTGAAGCAACTGGCACACGTTTACGCTGATCTTAACTGATTTAGCAAACGTGCCTATGGCAGCATGAGCCAAACATAGAAATACATGGATTACATACTGTGTGAATGTATGTGTGTGTATACGGTACATGTACTGCATGTACTGTATATGTGCAGTACTATGTGTATATATCAGTGTGTGAGACAATAGTTTCTTTCATGTTTTTCATAGGCTTACATCACCATTGTATTCAATAATCTGTCACTCAACCCTCTGACAGTAGCGATGTTGTCTTGCTCAAGGGCAGCGAGCAGAGAACCCAGGCTCAAGCCTGTGTGTTCCCTCCTCCAGAGCCACGGGGTGTTGATCGGTCACATTGCGCATGTAGCCGGCTGTAGCCCCGCTGTTCCTTGTCTCCAGGCTCTGTCAGGGGAGATGAGTCCCTTCCTGTGCAGCGGCAGCCACCAGTCTCAGAGGGACTGCCAGCCCAGCGCCCTCAACTGCTTCGTGGAGGCCATGTCCCAGTGTGTGCCGCCCATTCCCATCCGGCCGTGCGTGCTCAAGTACCTGGGCAAGACGCACAACCTGTGGCTGCGCTCCACGCTCATGCTGGAGCAGCAGGCCTTCGAGAAGGGCCTTAGCCTCCATGGCAAGCCCAAGCAGAGCACGGAGTTCTATGAGCAGGAGAGCATCACACCGCCCCAGCAGGTAAAGTGTTATGAGGGAGGCAGCACGGTAGTTCAATGAGGGTGAAAGCACAGTGCTAACGTCTACTTTGCCATTATTATGGACAAATTAAGGGTTTGACACTGGCTTTCCTTACATCCTCTGTTATTCCATTTACTCTGTGCAACAAGCATATACTGTACATTCAACACAATGACTACAGTGTTATGTAGTGCAGCCTACACAATGCTGTTGACTACAGTGTTATGTAGTGCAGCCTACACAATGCTGTTGCCTACAGTGTTATGTAGTGCAGCCTACAGTGTTATGTAGTGCAGCCTACACAATGCTGTTGCCTACAGTGTTATGTAGTGCAGCCTACACAATGCTGTGGTATCACTGATCAGCCGGCCTTCTGTGACACTTCTGACATGTTGCTGTCCTACAGGAGATCCTGGACTCCCTGGCCGAGCTCTACTCCCTCCTACAGGAGGAGGATATGTGGGCGGGGCTGTGGCAGAAGAGGTGCAAGTTCCCTGAGACGGCCACAGCCATCGCCTACGAGCAGCACGGCTTCTTTGAGCAGGTGAGCGCCAACATGGGGCGTCGTCAGCTCAGTTCCCAGTGTGCGACTCTGGACTGAGCCCGTGAGCAGTGGTGCCTGTCTGTGTCTTCATGTGTCACATGTCTCCCCTAGGCCCAGGAGAGCTTTGAGAAGGCCATGGAGAAGGCCAAGAAGGAGCATGAGAGAAGCAACGTGTCCCCAGCTGTCTTCCCTGAGTACCAGCTCTGGGAAGACCACTGGATCCGGTACGGTCACAGCACTGCCCTAGACCCTAGCTGCCAGTCATACATGTGGACACATGCATACATTGGTCATACAGGATCATACGCGGATCCTTGAGAAGTCTAAAAAAAAGTATTATATTATTTTTTCTATATTTAAGGTCTGAAAATGTCAAAAGATTTTCCAAAATGTCTTAATGGACGTGGTAATACATTTTGAGCAGTCTCAACAAATCCTGAAATGAATTGGTTTGGAGAGCCTACACAAAACCATGTACAGTTTGTTTATCATTGCCGTGGCGACCACACAAACTCTGAACTTAGCTTTACGGGCTTCACTACGTGCATGTTCGCGCCACATTTTCTTTTACAAATAATTTTGCTCACCAGAGGCAGCATTAGCTGCAATAGGGAAATGTCTTGTTTTGTTTGCAGGCCTAGTTCTACTCATCATAGGCTTAACTTACGTAGCTGTGAGCCAAAGGCTCCACAAACACTGATCTGATGGTGATTGCTTAAAAACAATCTATAAACCTTCCCCTTGAACAAAAGCTTTGAATATTAGACAAGCCAGGGGAGACCTACACTGGGGCTAATGGATCTGTACCAGAGGAAATACGAGCACATTTCAGGTCAGTTGATTTTTAAGAAGTGATTGGCTGTGTGTCTGGGCTGTTAGCGGCTGCTTTCCTAGTTAGCTTTTTGCAGTAGCCTACTGGTCCTGTTTTAAATAAACCCAGGCCGCGCCCGCACACACCATTACCCGACTGTAGCACTCATTTATTACGATACCGTATTCTAACGTTGCCTACATGACACGGCAACCTGACCCACAAATGTAGTTTTAAAATGTGATTTATGATCATTTATGTGAAACGTATTTCTCTTTCACATCCGCAGGGACAAAACAGCCTACCTGAGCAATTTCCATTTGGTAGCCCATTTTGCACTATTTGTTAAATGAATGCAAATCTTTTGTCAAGAATGAGTGATGACCTGACAATCACTCATCATGTCCAATGAAAGCATGGACAAGAGCACTAAAACTAAGCAAAGAGAGAAGTGCCAGGCTACAGATTTAGGTTACTTACGATTCATTGCTCTAATCTGGGTTTATAACCTAAATGGGTGATTCTACAAAAGTTCTAAGATAAAAAACAATAAATATATTTCTGTAATTTAAGTTATGAAATAGTAGCCCACCTTTTATTTTAATTATTTTGACTGCAGCTGTAACATGGTAGTGTTCTGCTCTGGTTAGTTTGATGGGGATGGCTTCTGGTCTGTGTGATCATTGGGCTTTATCAATTACATAGTCCCCCATAGAAACTCTTGAATTGCTTAACAAACTATAAAATAAAGTAATAAAACATGGTGAATGCCAATATAATATGCTATTTTCTCGCGATAACTATAAGGGATGGGTATTATTTTTATATTTTTTGTCTTAAGTCTAGATTTGATGTCACGAAGGTGCAGATGATTACAATCTTTAATTCTCTTGTGGCTGCTCTGGGGGTTTACACTTACACAATGCATCTGCACTGAGAAGCATTGCTTTACAGCCATGATATATATATGGGCAATACATAAGCAGCCTTTGCACAGGGTGATTAAAACTACAATAAACAATGTTTTCGTTTGAAACCAAACGCAATAATGTGGTTTATCGCAGCATTGGTTGTTGCTGTAACCTTTCTAACATACACATCTCCCTCTGCGCTCTAACAACAAAAATATACACAATTCAACTCTTAACTTCTCATGTAGTTCACTTGCTCCGCACATTACGTGAATTCATGAGTTCTATAATGTAAACCTAGTTTTCATTCTGACTGCCCGATGGCATTTTCCTATCCCAAGCGCACATTCCTCCGCTTCCCTCTGAGATGGCCTCAAGCGACAGTCACAATGCATGCACATTTTCTTCTTCACATTATAGGCCTGTTTATTCCTTTGTTTTTTTGCATAAAGTTTACTACAAATGCAGGCTATAAAGCAAAGTAAGCACATGCTCTCCACACACTGGAGTCCACAGATAGCAGTGTTTTTCTAGCCGCACATGCCCCCACTTGGCCCTGAATCACTGCTCACCACTAGGTTCCCTCCAGTGTCTCTTCCCCGTGTCAGAGGAGTGAACATAAGTGCTCTGGGTGTGTACAGCGGACATTAAAGAACACACATCATTAATTGTTATTCCTGTTTCTCCAGCTGCTCCAAGGAGTTGAACCAGTGGGAGCCGCTGACAGAGTATGGCCAGTCTAAAGGCCACTCCAACCCGTACCTGGTGCTGGAGTGTGCCTGGAGAGTCTCCAACTGGGCTGCTATGAAGGAGGCTCTGGTGCAGGTGAGACCACCAGGCCATGCTTCCACCTGTACTTTAACTGACGCGTGTGTGTGTGCGTGCGTGCGCCTCATTTGTGTGGGATCATGATTTGAACCGAGCCTTTCCACATACACATGCACACGCAAAATTGAGTGGTGAAGAAATATCCCAGAATGCACTCTGCACCTTTGCTTATTAGTTAACCTGAGAAATATGTTTGCACTATTTATATCTATAATATATTATTGACAAAGCATATTAGTTAACCTGAGATATATGTTAGTATTATTTATATCTATAATATATAGTTTGACAAAGCATATTAGTTAACCTGAGATATATGTTAGCATTATTTATCTCAATAGTATATTATTGACAAAGCATTCTCATTATTGATCATGTAATTATATAAATAATTACATGCCTCTGATAGATTTGGCTCATAGCTGTGAGACATTTAAAATGAATAAATATTTAATTACTAAATATGATTTTATGTTGTTGTAATTTAACAATGTGGCACTGGGCGATTAATATAAGGACGTTCTTCATATATCAAATCAACAGTGCTTTCTAGCTAGTACGCATGACCGTATGCCTAAATGATCCTGTGCTGATTAACCTAACCTGAGAGGTGACCTAATCCACTGGTGTGTGTATAATATAACGTGTGTCCATGTATATAGTATCAATATACGTAGTTGTAGCTGAACAATCTACTTGTTCTGCGCTGTAGTCCTGGAGGGTCAGCCCAAGGACACAGTGGAACGAGGCTGGGCAAATGGGCCAAAGCCATTCACTATATATGGAAATCCCCTGCCCTAAATGAAAGGTGTAAAGATGCTTATGAATTCACACAATGACGCTAGGCTGAACCAGAGGCTGTGATCATGGCGTGAGGCACCTTCTAATGCATGTTAACGTTATTACTGTTTCCAGTCTGCCACTGTGCTGAATGTAAGCCCTGGCCTTAAATCAGCGTGACATATGAAAACTCAATATGAGCACAGTGGAAGCCCCCTTCCCGTGGATGAGCGTCGTGCCTCTTTGCTCCGGTAATTTATTGGCTTCATGTTTTCTAAAACAAACTGTAGGCGGGTGGTGAGTGCGTGATAGTACCGGACAGAGAACAAATACTCCCACTCTGCTCTTTCAAGGAGACTTGGAACCAATCCATTGAGCAGCGCCGTCCTAAGGTGACACCTAATTAAATTGTCTGGACAGCAGCAGAAGCCCAGTTACCTCCTTCCTTCCTTCCTTCCTTTCTTCCTTCTTCCCTCCCTTCTTCCCTCCCTCCCTCCCTCCCTCCCTCCCACTTTGCAAACCTCTCCCTGTGTCTCCGTGCATCTCAGGGCCTCAGCTAGCTAATATTTACGACAGCTGTGTGTGTGTGAATAATTACTCCAGCATCTGCTGCGGGCTGATTTGTTTTATGCTAGAGAGGGGGGCGGTCTTGGTGGTCTGCCGCTCACAGGCTCGGGAGGCGGGCTCCACGTGTCCCTTCTCCCCCGCTTTCAATTAAAGCCGGCCCCCTGATAAGGACCGTCTGCGGTATATTCACCGCACGTCGCCTGTGATGAGTGTGCCTTGACCGATCGCTGTAATTTCCTTTACCCCACACACACACACACACCTACCTATGCCCTCGATCTTCCGTCCTCTCACTGTGTGATCTCATTCCGTTCCAGGATTAGTTATTCAGTGCAAGGAATGCGGCACGGCTTTCTCCACGTCTCCCCATCACTGAATCACGCATGCTTCCAGGTCTTGACATAGCAAGCACCCCAGGGCTGTTGTTTTTGTAGCGGTTAATGCACTCGACCTTTTAATCAATAGCCGGGCGTTTTCCTACCCCCTCTTCTCCGTGACGACGAGCGTGACAGGTTGATTAGTCATTAGCACAAAAGCCTGGCCAAATCTTTTGGCATAGAAAACGGAGAAACAATACATGTTGCCTTGGACTTAGTTCAAGTAATGTACTACTTGGTCCAAGTAGTACATTATGCACTAAAATGTCAGGCCCATTCCCCAAAGATGTTTTTATTTAATTAAAACTGTGTTACACTCACTGCTATGGAAATGCAATGGATTTGGTTGACATGCATTTCTTTCTCCTTTTTTTTTTTTGGTCAAGTACCAACTCAAAACTCTAATTATATTCTAGCTTCACACTCACACTGCCAAATATAAACCATTCCTTGTTTAACAGCCAACCCGAATTTGAAAGTGTCCAGGTTTAACCTAACTGTTTCTATTGTCAAACACAGTAACTGTACATTTAGCCATAGGGGAGCAGTACAGCAGCAGGCATGCTTTTGTTTCTCACCAAAACAATGGTAGCATTTGTTCAGTGTCTCACCATGAGATGTTACCCATAGAATGTGCTGCATTGTAGTCTGAGGCTGTTATTGTAGGGTCGCTTTAGAAAGGAATTGAGGAGTGCCTCTTTACTGTGTGTGTGTGTTGAGGTGGAGCTGAGCTGTCCCAAAGAGATGGCGTGGAAGGTGAACATGCACCGTGGTTACCTGGCCATCTGCCACCCCGAGGAGCAGCAGCTGAACTTCATTGAGAGGCTGGTGGAGATGGCGTCCAGCCTGGCCATCAGGGAGTGGAGGAGGCTGCCACACATCGTGTCCCACGTGCACACGCCTCTGCTGCAGGTATGTGTGCTCAGCACACTATGTTATGAGCATGACAAACTGCATGTTAGGGGCATAACGGTACACTGAAGTCACAGTTCGGTTCACACCTCGGTTTAGACGTCACGGTTCAGTGTGTTTTTGGTACAAAGGTGTTTCTACTCATATACCCTATACGCTTATAGTCTATATAAGCATCACGTTTTTAAAGAAAGTGCCATGGATATCGAGCACTACAAATAACAATTGAAAATAAAACATTAGCTCAGCCACGTTCTCTTTCCCAATCATTTAATGAAATGTAACTGTTAAATGTTATATGAATAACTTAGTTGCTCACGTGACTTCTTGTCATATAATACATTCATGATTCTACATAACTGGCTAAAACTTGCCTAATATTATTTTTATACTGCACAATGTAACGGGGCGTGCGCGGACAGGCGACACGCCCCCTCATTCGTTCTCACCGGTGTTATGCAGCGCACACACACACATACCCTTATTATGCATTGTCAGCCACTGTGCACATATGTGGAGGAGGGTGGTTTTTGTTTAGTTGTCTGTTATCGCCACACCTCTTGTTTCGTATTTGTTTGAGTTTAGTCGGCTGTGTAAAGCCGATTCATTAAACAACTCAGGAATATCTGTCTTTTTCATACCGTGCAAACTCTTCGATACGAATACACGTACCGTTACACTCCTAATGCATGTGTACGTGGCCTTCTATAATATAACATCTGCTAATAATTTAGAAATATGTTTTGCATTTACCAGCCAAACATATTTGGCATTCCTTCTTTATCAAGAAGCGTAAAGAAGAAAGCATTTGGCAGTGGCACACACAAAAACCCCCAGATATTCATACAGATGCATTATAAAACTATCTCCAGGCTTATCTACAACCTATTAATATTGATTATAATATTTCACGTGTATAGTACATTTTGAAGGAAACAATTTCACGTCGTACTATGTAACATGTAGCTTTTCGGCAGGATTCCATGTTTTTCCCAAACCCAGGTTTGTTTTTGTTATAGCTTTGTCACTACCCATCTGAAAATGGTCCTTAAACTCACCCAAGCTCGCCTCTTGACACACACACACACACACATTCTCTCTCCCTCGCTGATAGGCTCCATTTACAAAATCGGCGTCAGTCAAGATGCAAAGAAAACACATGGATGTCGTTTTGTTGTGATAAGAGCTTCAGGAGACGCCTGTCAAAGCACACTTCATCTGCACAGCGCGGACAATATTTAGTTGAATGGCGCAGATAACGGCCTCTACCGCTTTCTACCTGTATTCTTTGAGAATGGAGATGTAGGATTTAAAAGAAAAACATATCTTAAGCTGCTTTGACTGAGCCTTAAGAGATTACAGTAGAGAAGAGACAAATGACAGTAGCCAAATGGGAGAAGAGAGTGAGGGGATTGGCTAGAGAGGGAAGGAGCCAACATGGGAGCTGGTTTAGCATAGCTGTAATTACTTCCCAGCCATCAGATAGCATTTGATTAAATACCTGCAGCAGAATTACATTCTCATGATGAATGGAGCATTCTGAATGAAGGATAGATATAGGCCATCAGCTGATATTAACAGATAATTGTAAAATATATTGTATTGCTTTATTTATTTATTGTGTTTGGTGTGATGGTGTTGGGGGGGGTCATCTATCTTTTTAAAACGAGTATTTGAATTGACTGCCCATGTTTCTTTATCATGTATATGTTGTGTTTGTTTGCGCCTGCTTGCATATGAGAAGTCCAATTATTTACCCTAGCTGTGGGAAAACAAGCTATTTATTCCAGGGACCAGTTAAGCACCCTGTAGTAAATCTCCATTCCCAACTCTATATCTCACTCCCAGGACTCCATGATCCTTGGAAAATGAATGGCCCAGACTCTCAGAATAACCGGGGGGTGGGTTAAAATCTCTTTTGAATCAAGACATCATTAAATCCCAGCTCCCGCCAGTGCCTGGCGATCGATGGATTATCACCCGCAATATTGATCACGAGGCTCGGTATTAATATTGATTGATGGGTAGTTATAATGGAGCAATTGATTATGCGCTCAAAAAGCAGTGGCTTGCAACCAATCGATGAAGCCTCTCATCACAGAATGCAATGGAAGCCCTCGCTTATCATTTTCACTATTTCCCATCTCTCTGATCCTCTCTTCTGCCTCAGAGGAACTGATTAGCTGGTGCAGTAATGTCGTTTTTTGGGCAAGTCATTATCTAGCTGTTCCAAAAGGTAAATAGATAAGTCAGGTGATCCATTCATTTTTGGCTCGTTTTTGGCCATAGGCTGGTGGTCTGGTGGTCCCAGTCAGCCGGCCATGTGCTGCTATAATGACCTGTGGATGAGTGGTGCTAATGGTCACAGCACTAGGCCCCCTTCTTGTCTTCAGTCTTGTTAGCCGTTCACAATACACATTCCCTGTATTCCCTCTCTGTGTTTGTCATTGTGCTTCATCGCTCCTCTTTTGAACCTTTTGGTTTCATGTGAAGTGAAACAAGAGGTCTCTTATCCGTCTGTCTCTCTCTCCCTCCCTCCCTCCCTCCAAACCAGGCCGCTCAGCAGATAATCGAGCTGCAGGAGGCGGCCCAGATCAACGGGGGGCTGCAGCCCGCCAACCTGGGCCGCAACACCAGCCTCCACGACATGAAGACGGTGGTGAAGACGTGGAGGAACCGCCTGCCTATCGTGTCCGACGACCTGTCTCACTGGAGCAGTATCTTCATGTGGCGTCAGCACCACTACCAAGGTACGCTGTTGGCCCGCATGTCGAAGAACTGCTCATATCATTTAGGGAGACGCATTCCGTCTTTCTGTGTTGGGGGGAGAGGGAGACTCATGCCGTCTTTCACGTCACGCGGAGGCTGTGTTGGGGAGAGAGACGCGTCCGTTGCCTTTTAAGGTCATGTCATAGTCCGCTCTATTACCACATTGTCTGTGGTGTCAGGACGGTCTACTGGTGAGTGATGTGAACCCAGACAGGTGCATTCTGGGGGGATTTGCTGATGCATAACCCCTACAACCCTTAACTAGCTAGCCCTGCTAGCTAGATGTGAATAGAGAGAAACAGTTCTCTCTAGGGCTGTGCGATATGACTATATATAT
>JAODOY010000011.1:222394-254734 GCA_025399855.1 Forbesichthys papilliferus | reverse complement strand
ATATATACACATACCGTGTGACGATAGAATATTAAATGGTAGATGTAGTAAATCATCTATTGTTTATATTGCTGTGATGCAAATCACACTCTTTACTGCAATAATGTTCGTCATGTGGCTATTTATCGGTATCGTTATCGGGATAAAAAAAGACCTATATTTGGATATGAGATTTTTGTCATATTGCCCAGCCCTAGTCCTCTCTCTGTGACACACTCTGACCAGTACACATCAATCCTTTCTATTACAGCAAGCCTTTTATTTTTAACAGTTAAACAAATGCATGCATAGTAATGTGTCCTAACGCACACACACTTAGATTAGTGTTTAGGTTTCTGCTGGTCCCAGGAAGGGGTCTTTTCTAAAAGGCCACGGTGCGCAGAGCCCCCCTCAGGGTCTCTGTACTTTTCCAAATGTCAGCTCTATAAACCTCCCTCACTGCAGGACACACACACACACACACTCTTACACCTTCCATTGTCAGTGCTCAGCTCTCTCCTGCGGTGACTTTGAAAGCATTCAGAGAGGCAGCCACTGCAAAATGTGATGTCTCAGGCAACTCTGAGCTGGAAATAATGAGTGGCACACCAATAGAGCGCCACTTCATTTCTACACAACAGACTCCTGGTTTAAGTTAAAGTTAAATGGAATTGTCCCAGTCTATTGACTGTTTTCTGGCTGTAGTGTCCCTACTGCCCTCTTTTACACAGCCAGCGTGATTCTGTGGAGTGCCTGATAGGCTATAATATTTACATAATTGTACTTTTGTGTTATATTAAATACAATGTTAGTTTGCCCTCACTGTGGGTGAGGTTGTTGCCTTTACTCAAATACTATATTACAATATTATGGAGATGACATTTTCAGCAGCATCTACTTCCTTGTACCTTGTTTCACGTATTCGACAAGCATCACGGTAAACTGATGTGTGCAGTCCGAAACAAGGCAAGTATTATTAGCTTTTCTCTCTTGTAGCCATAGTGACGGCCTATGAGACCAACACCCAGCACGACCCCAACAACAACAACGCAATGCTGGGGGTGCACGCCTCTGCCTCGGCCATCATTCAGTATGGCAAGATCGGTCGCAAACAGGTACTGGCCAACAGGAGCGGTGCAGTAGCACACAGCACGGCACGCAGTGTATGTGTGAATGCTAGGTCATTAGCTTCACATAGCTCACTCGCTGTAACCAATGGCGTTCCCAGGGCTTGGTGAATGTGGCCTTGGACATCCTGAGTCGCATCCACACCATCCCCACGGTGCCCATCGTGGACTGTTTCCAGAAGATCCGACAGCAGGTCAAGTGCTACCTGCAGCTGGCTGGGGTCATGGGCAAGAACGAGTGCATGCAGGTAAGACAAAGCTGTTAGTCCAACAGCCATCTTTGTGTCTCCACACTGCTACAGCAGTTGTGGCTGCAAAGCTCTGTCTGTCTGTATTAGTGTTGTACCAAACGATTATTTTTTTGGCGATTTAAATTAAAATACATTTCAGGAATACAAAAACACTGTGCAACCTCAAGCTTAGCAGTCCCAAAAAAATAATTTTCCAGTAAAATGTGTGCAATTTGAGTAACACTAACAGCCAGGAATAAATAAAACTAATCCATTCTTAATCAAATCTAACACACCCACCCAAGCAGATGCATGAACTCCCTCTATCGCCTTCTCTCATGTTAGGCGGTTTTAGGACAGTTCAGTTATACCGGTACTGTAGAAACAGACCTCCATGACAACACACATGGCCTACAAGTTTCCGTTTGACAACACTGTCAGATTGATGAGATTGTAGAGCAAGGGGGCAGCGGGGGTAGAGGGAAATGGAAGCGGCCGCTGGTGTTCTAGCATGCAGTGCTTTTAACAAGGCAGAGAGTGAGAGCGCTCGAACACGGCAGATCAGCGGAGCTGCATGCTTTGTGTTTGCACATGCTGTACAACAGCTCCGCAACTTTCCTCCGCTTCAATGGATCCGTGTTCGTGTGTTGCGCTTTCAGTGTCCCGCAATGTTTTAATTGACGCTTTAGTACAAATGCATGTCACGCGCTGCAACTAGCAGAATGCTAAATGCTAAACATTGTTTGCTACTGCTGGTCTGATATTTACCGCACGCGGTCTATAAGCCTGGCCAAGTTGATCTGCTACAGAAACATCAGTGTACACACACACCATGACACACATTGGTCATCTTTTGGTTTCATGATGACTGGGCGCGTTCACAACGCATAGCTGCCTCTCATAGTCCATTGATGGCACTGTTTATTCAGATCGGAGTATACAGTTCTAGGTATATTGCAAAACCGACGTATTTACATAACCGGTTACAACGACTAATCATCCCAGCACTAGTCTGTATTTCTGTCTGTATCTCTGTCGGTCTGTCTTCAAAGCTCTGTCGGTCTGTCTGTCTCTCTCAATTAAATTAAATTAAAGTTAGCTTAATCATGAGTTATTACAACAGTATTGCCAAAGCTAGAGGGCTCTCTCTCTCTCTCTCTCTCTCTCTCTCTCTCTCTCTTTTCTCTCGTCTTCCAGAGCTTTGTGGCACGGCAGCTCTGTTCTTCACAAGCAATGTATTTATGTATGGATAAATATAGGCATTAGTCTGAGGTTTATACCATGGTGTGACGGTCTGTAATTTCTGCGGGCCCCAAGTGGCAGTCAAACGTGATTTGATCTTTATTTGTGTCAGCAGCAGCCAGAGGCACGATTAGCAGGCAGTTTGAGTAAGGAGAGGAGTTTGGAGTGGCTTTAGGTGACAGTTCCAGCTGGGAGACTTAGAAGAGTGCACAGAGCACTCTGATTAATAGAGGCAGTCCAGCACACTGCAAGTCATTAAAGTGCTCTTCCTTCTATCTCACCCCCCCCCCCCTTCTTCCTTCTCCCACGTCGTTTGTCAGCGGTACATAGTGGACACCTAATCAGAGGCTCACCGTAATGGAAGTTAGTTTTCTCTAACGCCTCTCCTCTCACTTCCTAATGAACACTTTGCAGCTTGTTTGGTGTTTTATTTATTTATTATTATTTGTGGTTATAGAGCGGTCCTGGATACAGTATCCCTCTTCTTCTGACACTTCTGACTCTTCTGTTCCCACCACTGATCACTTCTTCCTCGTCCGACAGGGGCTGGAGGTGATCGAGTCGACCAACCTCAAGTACTTCACCAAAGAGATGACCGCCGAGTTCTACGCCCTCAAGGGCATGTTCCTGGCCCAGATCAACAAGTAGGGCTGCTGTCACTGTCCTTGATGTGGTTCTGCCTGTCTCCTCCACTGTCCTTGTGATGGCCAGGTTGACACAGCGTTAGCTTTAATCTGTTTAGGTCTGCTAGCATGTCTTTGTTCCCCATCCCCTGTCCCGTTAAGAGCCTCTCAGACCCCTCGTGTTTGCTCATGTCCCCAACATAGCGTGCTCTCTCTTCCAGTTGACCAGCTCCATCTGTATCAAAGCCCCCCCCCCTCCTCCCCGTGGCAGCCATCTTTCATCCACTTGCCCTTGGTGACAGCCCCTGTGAAATAGGGATGCTACATGACCCCCCCTCACGGTGTGCCCTCCGTGTTAATTTATGCCCATGTCACCGCCACACGACACTGTCAACAGTGCTGTGTGCGCTCACCGCAGGCTTTGCCTGTGGAGCGAGCAACCCTGGTCCACACACACAGTGAAACAACCTCTTGCCTTTCAGCACCCAATCTCATCATCATTTCTGACACAGCGGTGTCCTGAGGGGTGAAAGACAAATTGGGGACAGCTTATTAAATGTGTGTGCAGCCGAATAATTAACTGGAGGCAATTTACAGGAATTTCTGGGATCAGCAGAACCTCGCCTCCACCTCAACATGGTTTAATGCAATCATTAAGCCCCCCCCCCCACCCCACACCAACACTGGTGGAAGCATTACCAGCATAGCGGGAGTTTAACTGTATAGTGTGTGTGTGTGTGTGTAAATACTTGGGGATAACTCAATTAAATGGGTGTCAGAGATCTGACAGCATGTTGGGTGCTCCTGTTGGGTTGTGGAGCCCAAACTGTTTATGTAGTTAAACACAGGGCTCACGATGGACAAAACCCCCGGTAAGTTATATGCCGGGCCTCTCATTCCCACAGCAATCAAGTTCCCATTTTTTTGATCACATGCCAGAATGCCTTCCATTAAAACGCATTGCAATTGATTGGCTTGGGAGACATTTAGCGGCGGTGCATATGCGGGGTTAGTAGTTTTGGAATGACTTTTAAAATGGAGGCGCACTGAGTAATGGTACCTGAATGAGGCCCCCATAGATAGGCCTGTCTTTACTTTGACTGCGGGGTAGATCTTCCTGGGAGGCACAGTGTTTTCTCCATCAGAGCCTTAGATGTGTATAGTCTATTAAAGCGACGTGCCAACGAGAAGCCTATTTGGCGGGTCTAAAAACGGCGTATGATTCCCAATATGCACAAAAGGACTCCCTGTCTGTTCCCGCTCCCTGCTATTGAAGTGTTTCTTAATGCAACGCTCAAGAGCGGGAGCCAAGGTTGCAGATTTGTCTTTAAGCTGCAGAGGTGTTCTTCACGGTCACTATATTTATGTAGAGATGCATATAACCATTAGGTGGAGGCTCTTACCTTCCTACTGTCATTTCTGATGAAATGGGAAGTCACGCTGGAATGTCACCTGGTATTAAATGCATTGATCTCAGCAGCATGATAAGCTCTGGGTTGACTCATATTACATTACAGTGTGGCGGCATTCATTCACACTGGTTAAACGCATACTCTGTAATGTCGAGGCCTTGAGGATTATGGGGAGTGAAATATGCCGCATCATTATTCCAGTTCTGATCGTAGTCTGTCTCGCACGCTCCACCTTTCTCTCTTTCTCGTCTTCATCCATCTCTGTAATTATGCGTTTATTGTTTGTCACTTCCTTGTGCGTTGCCATCTTGTCTCCCTCCATCCTTCTACCTGCACTCACCTCTCTTAATTTGACCTTTCTTCTCCATTTCTAACTCTCTTACATGAGTGTCTCCTTGTCTTGTTTATATATGCTCTATTGTCTGTAAGCTGTCTCCCTCCGCCCCCGCCCAGGTCCGAGGAGGCCAACAAGGCGTTTTCAGCCGCGGTGCAGATGCACGACGTGCTGGTGAAGGCGTGGGCCATGTGGGGAGACTATCTGGAGAACATCTTTGTCAAGGACCGCCAGCTTCACCTGGGGGTGTCGGCCATCACCTGCTACCTGCACGCCTGCCGCCACCAGAACGAGAGCAAGTCGCGCAAGTACCTGGCCAAGGTATACTTTACAGGTGGCCCTGTAGGCCTAGCAGCTCAGCTCTTCATAGCGCTCGTTCGTGAGCTGTCTCATAATATTTTGTTTTAGAATACCACCAATTAGGGCTGTCCTGAATACCATTTTACAGGTTTCAAATTTCAGAACGAGTATTCGAATACTCTTTCTAAAAATAAAAAAATTGAAAACATTGAAAACACTCAAAATTAATTAAAAAGTATAACAGAAGTAATGTTCGATTCCTAGCTTCAGTGAGCACACATGTAAACATAGCCATGCACTAAAAATGGCCACTTTGACACGTCAAATGAGCCAGTCAGGTCTGTCAAATAGCATACCTCCTGTATTAGCCAATAAGAGTGTGTTGAATGAATAGCCCCGCTCTCTTCTTACAAACGGAGCCAATTGTGTTGATTACACAGTGTAGGGCAGTCAATTACATTTCAATATGTGGGGATATATGGAGACAGTAGGGATTAATGGGAAAACATGCATGCATAATGTGAAAAAACAAATAATCCAATCCTAATATTTAAATCGAATTACGTACCCAATGAACGAATACCCAAATAATCGAATATTTGGGGCCAGCCCTACCACCGATTAATCAGTTAACGGCATTCTATTGTTACAATTTAATGACTGATTTCAGATCCCACTGGCCAATCTCAAGTTCAACTAAATGTGGGGCAATGTGCTTGTTTACTGATTAAATGTAATTGCATGCTTATCTCTTGGCGGGCGGGGGGCCCCCGCTACTGTCCCAGCTCCTCCCATTGTTTCCATACTATCAGCAGACTCCATCAGTGCCAGCAGCCCAGATCTCATCTCAGCCTCACATTGTTTGTGCCAATGAGAGGCGCAGTGTACCCCCACCCCTGGTTCATCTCTGCCACGTTTCCAGTTGTGGGAACACCGCGTCCGCGGTGAAGGCAGGCCTGTGGCACCAGGGTTAGCAGACTAATGGCCTGCCGTAGTGCACCAATCTCACAGCCCTGGCCTTTTCACTAGCAGTCAGTGACCAGTATCTACCAGAGAGTCGCACGCACGCACGCACGCACACACGGAGCAGTCAGTCAGTGCAACACCCACACTGGCCCTGTGAGCCCTTCCCTCCAAGAGGTTAGCAGTGGTAATGGAAGGATGACTTGCACCTCTGACAGCAGTTACATCACATGGGTACTGTTTGCTTCAGAGCCACCTCTGTTGAAGTCCTATTGTACTTCAGTAAATGACACCTTAACGTAGCCAGACAGATGTAATGCTGTTAGCTCTGGGCTTACCTGAGGTCGTGTCCAGGGATGGTGGACAGAGCAGTACCTCTTCATGCAGGATGTTTATGAAGGGGTGCAGGTTATATTCAGCATACTGTATATTTGACTTCAAGATGTGTCCACACACAGACGTTCAGGCAAGAAGTATGTTTTTGAGAAGTTTAGTAAATATTGAATTTAGTAAAAATACATATTTTGAAGCTAGTTTGTCCTCAACATATACACGTGTTAAGGTAAAAAAGCTATAGAAGAAAGCTACATATAAATAAAGATGTAACAGTACATCTATGTGTGCACGCAGCAGGATTGTGTGTGGGACAAATCAAGTAAGTAAGTAAATAAATAAAAAGCAGATGTGGCCTTCATATTGGACCTGATGAGATCTAATAGTGGTGGATTTGGATCCCAGGGAAGAAAGGGAATGTGCCTTGATATAGTCCGTCACCAGATACAGCCTGACGTCGAGTCCCCTTATGAGTGGACGTTATCCTCTGTGAGATGGGCTGGTCACCTATAGACGGCTACACATGATGAGCTCATCTCTCATGATGAGTGCCATCAGCTTCACGTTCATAAGGCTTGTTGTTTTCTACTGTGCGTGTGGTGTGGATGAGGGAGTGCTCCCCCTGAGCCTTGCTTATCCTCGGTGCTGCGTTTCAAGGCGCACCAGGCTGACCTTGGCAGTTCTCCCTGTTGGATGGGAGGAGATGAGCGGCCATCATCAGTAATTCAACACAAACGGTGTCTGTCATCTCCGCTGTGGCTAACCCTTGGTGGCCACGCAGCCAGCCAGCCCTAGTGGAATGCTGCACACGCCCTGGTGCTGTGGCTTCACTGACGGGTGATTGTGTCCTCCTCACTAGGTGCTGTGGCTGCTGAGCTTTGACGACAAGAACACGCTAGCCGACGCTGTCGACAAGTACTGCATCGGAGTCCCGCCCATCCAGTGGTTGGCGTGGATACCACAGCTGCTCACCTGTCTGGTGGGCTCAGAGGGCAAGCCGCTGCTTAATCTGATAAGCCAGGTGAGGATGGGTGTCCTGTGCCCTTCTTAAATGTGCACATTTGCTGTCAAGGAAGATTACTACATGAATGATGACAGGTAGCACATGAGGTCATCACAGCATAATGCATTAATCAGCACTATTTCTAATATTAAGCACCATAAAACAGGCGATGAAATCGAATACAGCAAAATGTGATCTCAACCAAACAAGCAGTAATTCAGCATTAAGATCATATTACGATGTGTGTAGACACTTTATTAATTTCCACAAAATACTATGTAAATGTTAAATTCTCTCTGCTCTGGTCCCGTGGCGTCACCAATCTCCCTGAGGTATTGGCTTGGGTGTTGGTGTTAATACCCGTCATTGGAATCACCATCAATTAAGTGAATTCTCGGTACCACCCCTTCCCCCCGGCCCTCCTAATTTTTTTTCCCCCCCTGAGGCTTCTATTTACCAAATTAAGCATTTTGATTCCCCTGCCGTCTCAATTTACAGCTATTTGTTTGCTTTCTGCTGTCCCCGGTGAGATTTGTTCAAAGAATGATTCTAAAGAACATGCATCCAGAGCCAGTAATTAAAGCAAGGACTTATTTGCTTTGGTTAGTGGAGTATTTTTTCCCCATAATCTAATGAGGGTGATCTTCAAACGTTGTGCTACTGCACAGCCTTTCTCCTGGCTAGAGAGTAAATTGAATAAAGTAGGGTGTAACCATTGGGGGGGCGGTGCATTTTACAGCTAAGCCTTTAGTGCTGTCCTACCTGAATCAATCCACGCCTTAATGCCATTATTATGATGCAACAGTTGGAGACACATCAATATTAGACATAAACACAGTTTAACTTGGCATTGCGTCACAGACAGGTATCTTATTTAACAATAATTATGACACATTCAATCAGAATTTTAATTAATTTCCTTGTTTTTCTCTTTGTTGTAGAGTTTCGTTTCCGCGTAATGGGCTCTATTTTAACAATCTAAACGCATGGTCTAAAGCGCAAAGTGCAAATTGGATTTAGGGCGTGTCCAAATCCACTTTAAAGGAGTAATTCAAGCTCCTTTTCACTTGTTGACACAGTTCCTTGACTTTTCAATGCAATGTAGTTGACAAGCTTAGGTGAAAATACCACATAAATTATGTGGAATAGCACGATCACAACCACAACTCTCGAAAAACGGTCAGATTTCAGTTACTGTTGCTTTAAATTTAACAAGCCACTGCCCACCCCACCCCAACCGTAACATATCTTTGTTGACATGAGACTATGACTGCTTTACTGCTTGTACTCAAATGTGTTTTGAACATAGTTTTATAGGTTTTGAACCACATATAGTTTATTTTCTTCAGTGTTTTCAAGGTGTTAATACTGCGCATTCATTCTATCTCGCCATCCAGACTTTAGTAAAGGATACGGGAGGCAGAATGTAGTTCGTTGTTGTTCGTGTCAACCGCATAAACACAACAGCAGCTAGTCACACAGCCCTGTGAAGGAACCAGCTATTTAAGTCCGTATCGCACCGATTTCTGATCTCTGTATCATATCGGTGCCAGCCCCACTTAACACATCATTGTCATTAACAATGGCAAGTAGGGCATGTAGCCACCACTCTATCTGTCATCAGCATACAGTAGTGTTTCAAACCTGTGATCTTTTAGTTGTGTCTGAGGCCTTCATTAATGTTTCTCTGTGCACTGATGGCAAAGGGTTACTTACTATATATACATACATACTTACATACATACTGCGTACCGTGCGTGTGCTTGGAGGATTTAAAATATTTCCAGTAGGGGGCAGATCAGGGTCGAATCATCCCTGGCTGCAACCGAAATATTTTCCTTGACTACCTTCGAATTTCCACAACAACAAACCAACATGTCAAAATGTGGAGCGGCATGGAGACAGCATATAGATGTTAGGTAACAAACTTCTCCTTGAAACTTCCCCTCATTGTTGTTCTTTGTTTATAAACTGCTGTTGATCTGCCTGTTGGATCCTGATACTGCCCCCGCGTTCATGTGCTGTATTGCATCATGCGTACGCATAGTGTTATTTTCTAAGGACGCGCACAAGCTACGCTCCAAAGGAACGCAGGATACGCGCCCGATACACCTGGTAGCCATCTTACATATGCATATGTTTAATTTTAAGCAAGTATATCGAGGTCTTAAGAAAGCTGAAGGTCAAAAGGTCGACACTGTTCTCTTTGCAATTCCTTCTTGCAAGTTCTCCATTTAATGCATGGCGGGCTCTATCCCCAGCCCTGCTGAATTATTTATTGTCTCTCTACCGCGTTGGCGGGATGTTTAAAAAAACCTACGGTGAAATATTGATGAAGGTGAGCAGAGCATCACCCGAGGGCAGGCGGGGAAGATGAATCAAAAGTTAGCAGAGAATCTTTACACCCCCCATCCCCCCCCCACCCCCCTCCCCACCCAACACACTCTCACCCCGCGGCCTTGCCAAAATATGACATTTCTCATCTTCCCGGTATTGCACTGATCTCTGGTTTCTCCTCTTCCTCGCAGCTCTGTTTCTCCTCTTTCATGTTTAATGCTGCTATTACCTGTCACTTCGACTTCTCCTCTCCACATTTAACTCTTCACATTTGTCCATGTTGGAGCGCTCCTCAGTCCAAAATGATTTTAACAGGATGCACATAGACCTGGGCTAACTTGCACATAGTATACCCCCCTTTCCCCTCCCAAATACATCTGTCTGGACTTTTTTTTAAACCCTACATGCCTGTGTTAGCCAGCTTCTGAAGGTTTCTCTTTCACCCCTTCAGGCTTGTAGAAGGCCATGAGCAGATCAGGTAGCTATCTAATGGCCGCCTAGCACAGTGTGCTCTGAGACCTGACAGCACCTTGTGGTTTGGCCTTTTCCTAACTCATCCATGGGCCTCAAGCCAACGTCAGATACTCTGTTCCACGTGGAATTCAAGACTCTGAAAATGTATTTTCGGGGATAAAAATGATGTCCGAATGTCAGCCTCACAGCTGGCATGTATGCTTTTAAAGAAAATGCTGGTATCCATTTAACTTCCTGGCTCTTGATGTTCCTTCCTATTTTAAGGGATTGGCTGTCTGTATTGGGTTCAGTTTATATACAACCCCCATGCTGATGTACAAAGAGTCCCTCATCAATTAGCGTGTCAGGTTAAGGCAATACCAATAGCGTGTCAGGTTAAGGCAATAGAATGTTTGTTTTTTTTGTTGTTTTTTTACATTTGAGAATTTAATATCCGTTTTTGGTTTGAAAAGTGAATCTTATGTCATATATTGTAAATCCATTCTATCTTACTGGAAAAACTGCATTAATAATTTACAACGGTATCAGAAATGGCCCTCAACTGAGGTTAAAACAATAAAGATGTCAATTTCTAGGGGCTGGAATCTACTCTGGCCTTAATCTGTTAATGGGTTAAATTACATGCAAATGTCAAGATTTAAATTATTTATGTATGTTTGAGAAAGACCCATGATTTTGCCTGTAAAAGTGTTGCTCAAAGGAAAACTTTCCATATTTGCTTATTTACAAAAGTTTGCCGTAGGCTTTCAGGTGATTGTCCCTTTGTTTAAAACTCAAAACTCTTGCATATCCTGACTTAAAACTTTGCCTCCTTTGACTGTAGTCTGGAGGGCTCTTTCATCATAAGTCAAATTCACGTTTTTAAACCAGCCATGACGTGTTCTGAATTTGCCCTGGACTCAAACCCCGAACCCTGGCTCTCCTACAGCAGAGGATATATCTGTGTGATCACACACACACACATGACTATAGACAATTTGTGTCTTTGTGTCTCCTCTTGTGTCAATTCCTGGGGGCAGTCTTTGAAATGTAGTGTGTGTCCGTCTTTATCTGTTAGGTGGGTCGAGTGTACCCCCAGGCGGTCTACTTCCCCATCCGTACTCTGTACCTGACGTTGAAGATCGAGCAGAGGGAACGCTACAAAAGTGGTGAGTAAACACTCTTAACTACTGTCGTTATTGCAGTGCACGCATAGCGTGCGTCCACGAGCCGATAGCATCGCGACGTTGGGTTTGCTCCCCTTGAGCCTTGCATCCCATCTGAAGTGTATTTGTGCTTTAAAAGTCTTGTTTGTGTCCCCGGGGACTGACTAATGTTTGAGTGTGTAGCGTTTCCCGCTCGCATTCCTTAATGCCTTGTTTCTTTGAATTCCCCGCCTCCTCTTCCCCGCTGTCTTCATCCATCTCCTCCAGATGCTTCAGGCCAGCAGCAGCCCACTTCAGTGGGGGCCCAGGCCCACTCGGGAGCCTCGGACCCGGGCCCCATCCGGGCCACGGCGCCCATGTGGCGCTGCAGCCGCATCATGCACATGCAGAGGGAGCTGCACCCCACGCTGCTCTCCTCCCTGGAGGGCATCGTGGACCAGATGGTGTGGTTCAGAGAGAACTGGCACGAGGAGGTGAGAGGGAGTCTATGTCCTCAATCCATCTGATCTGGGTGTCAGTGGCCCGTGTGAGAACACGATCTCCTATACGGTGTGTGTGTGTGTGCACGCACATCAATCACACCTATGCGCACTATGGAGCGACACTTTCTGAAGTGTTCCCTTGACTTGGGGCTGTGACTCGCTTCTCTGCTGTTCCTTATCTGAACAGCATGCTTCCTCTGCCCTTCCACGGGGAGGTCGTGACAGAGGGCCAGCTACAGAACACACCCCTTTCCTCAGACACACTTTAGCCAGGCAGTGCTAGCAGCTTACCAACATTTTCTTGTATCTATCTAACAAGTTAAACTGGTTGTAACACTGCATTTAATATGGCATGTGGTTGAAACTGGATTCCAAATACAGTGTGCAGTAAGACTAAGCAGTGAAATAAGGCAAACACTGGTCATGAAACTAATGACGGCTACATCTCTTATGCAAACCTGCCAACCTGTACACATTTTGACATCAAAGTACGCTGCTCACTCGAAAATACGCAAAAAGCTGAAGTACGATTAGATACAGTTAACTTCTATAATATATTTAGTTTACTCAATTTATTTGTAAAAAGGACCATGTACAAAATACATTTACCTCAAAAGAGAGGAATGAGGTTTGTTAACCAGATTTAGATTAGCTCATTACCATCTGAAGTCCCTGAGCAAGTGTGCATAAATCTTTGTTATTTTTTGCAGCTGCACCACACATTAGCATTGTTATGACAGTTTTCCACAAATTCGCTGCTCTGCTTACAGTATCGCAATATATCAAATTGTGGCCCATGTATCGTGATACGTATACGTATCCATATCGTATAGCCAGATTCTTGCCGATACACAGCCCCAGTTAAACACAATTTTACAATTATTTTGTGACTTGTGGGATATTAAACAAGTTTGCATGTGCTTCAAATATTAACGTTGAGTAGGCCTGTCATGATAATATATAGTGGAAATGATAGAAATGACCTTGATAATTTTCCTGACCGCGGTAACATTGTATTTACATGTGTGTTGCTGACAGAAGACATAAGTTAAAGTGCTGCGCTGCTCCTGTGCTCTTCTTTCACCCACACACATGCACACGCACAGCGACAGCTGATATGTGTTCCTCAAGGCCAATGGGTATTGTATTTTATTGTGTACATAGAGAATGTATTCGATATTTGAGTTCAGCTCACGATGAATGGAGGCAAAAACAAAGGTGTTACGTTTATAATTTTGTTCAGCGTACGAAAATGAATTTGTCTCATCTGTGTGAGCATGATACACATTTTACACAGCTTGTTGACTCGGATCAGCTCTGATCAGGTGCATTTGCGTTTAATAGGGAATTACTTACGTAGCACTTCGTAATGATACACGAATGTCAGAAGAAATAAGATCAAACTAAATCATCTTTCATAAAAGCTGCTCAAACGTTTAGTAGTTGCTAAATATAATGCCATAAACATATGGTAATTAAGCTGTGTTGCCTAGTTTCTAAATACAGCAGACCCCAAAAGAGGTGATCTCGGTCCAGATAAAACTTGAACCATGGTTCGTTTGCAGTGTGAAACACTTTCTGGATAGTTCGGACATTAGGACCAATTACACAAAGTTGATGTAGGCCGGTGAGTCAAAATGATCCGCGGAGGAGGAGATTAATTATTTAATGCCAATGCACAAATAAAATGGCAAAATAATATAATTTTTTCACTGCAAGGACGCTTATTTGACAAGTCAGCCAAATCTCGAGTAGGCTACCGGTACTGTGCATGATGTTGGTAGCCTGCTGGTAGTAAGTCTGTAGCGGCAACTAAATGAATAGGCGATATGTTAATTCATTATTCTCCATCAATTCCATTCGTAAAAGGCGTGCGGTGCGACTAAACGTTCTATTCACTTTTTCACTGAAGACACATTTCTTTTCAACGTTCTTGATCTACTTTCAAAAACGTTAGCTGTGTTTTATGCCAGTGTTGCTCAATTACATGTAGGATATAGCAACATATTTGCCTGGGTGTTTTATAAGTAGGCTCACCGTAGGTCGATTTAGTGCCAGTAAATTACACTTTCATTACCGCCGTTAGCATTTGTTTAATATGTTGTAAACCTTCCACCATACTGAATGCAGGGATAGATAGACGAATAAAAAGAAGGGTACCGGCTGAATTGACAACATGCCAACGTCAGACGCACGTCCATCTACAAACCAATCCATGTCAAGTATAAACGCAGTTGACAGCAGGATGTAGGTACGTCAGACAAAAAGTTTACTGCATTGCAAAATTGCAGTGTGAAACCAAACGTAATTGAATCAAATGTATACAATATAATAAAAACATTGACCTTGGTCCAGACTTTCAGGTGGGAAAGCGCCCTAAGGTGCATTGATGAAACGGCCTTCTACAACCAATAACTCAATGAATATAAATCATTAAATAAATTACACACTGAATCCAATGTATTTAGTAATGCTATGAATTCTGTACACAATATAAGTGCTTGCTAGACTTCTTGAGAGGTGAAGTGTGGGAAGTGTTCCTTCCTATAGAGACTAATCTTTAGGGCATTTGCTAAGAAAAAAAAAACAGTACAGCCTACAGTACAAGTAGTGGAATAGACATGCAATCTGTTTCTAAAATAGACATACTTTAATTTATGTTCTATACTTATGAGTGTCAATCTTTTATTTATGTTTTAACTTTTCAGAGGACTGAACCAAACAAGTTGTGATCAATAAACCGTGGCTTAATTTTTTACATAAATCGGTGAAAGCCTACAGTCTCTATCACTGAGATCATTTTCTTCTCTATCGTCTTTTCAAGGCAATCACCAGTGAAAGCTGCGTCGATGCATTCTTTGAGTAAGCGTCATGTAATCGCATTGTTTTCCCCCACATGTGTCTTATTAGATTGTTTGAAGCCTGTTTAAAGAATTTCCACGCAGCTGAAATGTCGATAGTTTCAAGCTATGCCTAATGTAGCATGCTACATAACGTTACAATCTGCATAACTGACAAATTGAACAAACGCTGAAATACTGTAGATAGGCACTGGATCTGGCCAATGTGGCCGATTCCGATCCTTGATATCAGATCAGGGCGTCCCTGCTGGCAAGAGAGAATAGTGTGTGGTAAACATTTAAAAGCTTCAACAAGAAACAGCACTACTAACACTTTTCCTTGACTGTAACTTTGTCTGAGCACGTGCACATGAACTACCTCCCCCCTCATAGTGGCCAGCGTGTTCTTCTCTCCAGCTGATTTGGTGTAGACGTCAGCGGGTGGGGGGGGGGGGGGGGGGGGGGGGTGGGGGGGATGGAGGGAGCTATACTGACTCAGCCGTCCAAATGGAAGCTGGCAGCGCTACAAAGTGTTTTGACCATGCCAGGGAGCTTTCCTGCCGAGCTGTTGGCTGACACCCGGGGGGAAGGGGTAAATGGGACTGTTGGGCAATGGGATGGGACAGGAGATGGATGAGTGTGATGAGCACATAGGAGGGGGCCCAGGGGGCGGGGGGGGCAGGGCAGGGCGGGTGTTTAGAATCAGAACACGCTTTATTTGCCGAGTAGACAAGGAACTGAATGGTGATTACAGCCAGACAGTGTTCTACAGGGATATAACCGTGTGTCATGGAGAAGAGTCACGTATTGGCTGCATGTGTTGTCATTAAAAAGGAAGTTATCACTTGTGTTGGCCTACAAGGTAGTAAAGAGAACCGCCCCGCCATATCTTCAAGCAATGGTCAGGTTCCAGGCCCCAACTTAGATCTACATCCTCAGCTGTTTTTCTTGGTATATTAGATAATGCATGTTGTAAATGTATGATGACACGCTGTTGTCATATAGCAGAATGTTGGTTGGTTGGGTTTATGATCCTTTCTACTATTGAACACATGTACTGTTTGTAAGTGGCTTTGTGTAAAAGCCTCTGCCAAATTCTGTAAATGGAGGCTCTCCACTATTCAACACACGTTTGCCTTGTAATCCTTTGGCAGCACTGGTGGATCACAGTGTGTTGTGCTTGAATGCCTAACTCCACGTGAACCGTTTAGTCATGTGACCCCCTTCCTCCCCCCATCCCCAGGTGTTGAGGCAGCTTCAGCAGGGCCTGGCCAAGTGCTACTCGGTGGCCTTTGAGAAAAGCGGCGCCGTGTCAGATGCCAAGATTACGCCGCACACGCTCAACTTCGTCAAGAAGCTGGTGAGCACGTTCGGCGTGGGCCTGGAGAACGTCTCCAACGTCTCCACCATGTTCTCCAGCGCCGCCTCGGAGTCCCTGGCCCGCCGTGCGCAGGCCACGGCCCAGGACCCCGTGTTCCAGAAGATGAAGGGCCAGTTCACCACAGGTCAGTGGCTTGACAGATTCCGCTGTTTGTTAGCAAACGCTTCACAAGCACCGCACTCACAAACGTAGGCGTCAGCGTTGGCAACTTCTCTGCTTCTGTGGTGGTGCTTAAAAGTAGTAAGTCATTCTTTGAGAGCGCCTGCTAACTTCTATCTCCAATCAAACAAAAATATTTCTCCCCTCAATGCCATAGGGGAAACGCAAAATGCAGGGAGATATTTGGTGACTTTGACCAAGGCTGTATTATCTTCCTATACCTTTTAAATAACTTTGTCACAGCCATTTCAATGGAAAGCACAGTATGCTGGGTGTCAGCGTAGGGTTGTGTGGGTGATTGACAACATGCAGCCAGTAGTTTGTGTGGAGCTGCTTCAGTCATGACACATGCAGCATGCGCGCTTTTCACACGTTGGTGAATGTTGAGCAATGTATTTCTTTCTTTTTTCTTTCTTTCTTTCTTTAGTGGGTAAACATTGATATATGCTCACAGACCCAGGTGCTGCAAGGCGCACTCGGCTCTAGACAGCTCTGTTTCAGAACACAATTAATGTTCTCAACCAGATGATTGGATTTAACAGATTAGGGGCTTATGCCTAGAATTCAGAGAATCTCTGTCTGTGGGTGGCTGTGTTTAAATGTACCTGTACCAGGTTTATGTGCTATATATGATTTTGCTTTTTGTATCTATGCACAATAACCTCAACATTGATAATCTAAGCCAGTACGGCTCAGAACTCTGAAATGCTTTCTTGCTGTGACGCATAACTCAAAACAAACCTGTTAATGTAAAACATGTTTTACATTAACAGGTTTAACATGCATAGAGAGTTTTTGCATTGATTGCAGGTGTATTGTATGTTGGTGTAGAGTGTATAATATTTAGTGTAGGAGAAACTTTAAGTTAGGACTCTAGATGAACAGTTTACAGCATGTTTTGCTCAGGCCATACTCTCAAGCTAAACACTGTTTTTGTCCATGAGAAAGTTGTGCACTCTTATTTTCATAGATGTAACATTGACAGTCAGTCAGTGAGTGAGTCGTTCATGTCTGAATGTTGGGCTTCAGCCTCAGGAATCCAGCCGTACAGGTGCAGCTCTAAGGCGGCCAAGGCCCGAGACATTTACCTCAAGAACAATGATTCTCCTGTTTTTTGGAAGCCGTGTGTCTATTTTCTTACATTAGATAAGGGAGGTGAATCGCAGTTCACTGGCCTCCCTCCCGCTTTAAACAAGGAATGTCTGGTACGTTCTCAGCTCCCAGTGTTCAAATAAACCTCTCCTGGCTACACACACACACACACACCCTGTGTTTTTCTCCTCCACTGGTGGTGAGTGGCCAGTGGAGCTGATGTGTTTGGCCCTGAGACAGAGGGCATGGAGGGGGGACAGAATGACAAGCAGCCACCAGAGGGCCAGCCACAGACATTGTAAAAGGCTGTGTGTTGCTGAGGAAACAGGGCAGTGGCTCTCTTCCTTGTTCACCCATGGGTCATAACTCACCCGCTAGGGATGTTCCTAGCGACTAATTTCCTAAAGAAAATTACAAATTTGACTGGTCGGCTAGTCTGAAAATACCAAAACAGTCTGAAAACCCTCCAAATTGATTTCAATCAGGCTAAACATTGTCAGCGTGTGTGCAGGTTGCAAGTCTCACCCTACCTGCTGTTTTGTCTCAGTGGGTGAGATCACGTGTTAGCTTTCCCTTTATCCTCATTAAAAATAATAATAATCTAACCGCTTCATGTTCGGAAGATGAACAGTTACAGCAGCATATGGTCCAAGAGTGGCAGAGTGCCAATACAGCGCCATTATTCACAGGCAGTGGGAGGAGAGCATTATAAAACTCTCACTTTATATTGATTCTTTATCACTATATCTGTATGCTGCTTTGGCTGTGCTGAAAGGCGTTAGCTAATTATAGCTTTGTGTACTTCCATACCGTAGCTAGTTTAGCCTAGAAAAATGATTTGTATTTAGCCTAACTTAAACAAAGGTGAACGGTAGGAACTCGACATAATTTATTAAATGCAGTTGACGTTGTGAATCCAGATTTGTTTGATATTTGTTTCGTTTGGATAATCCATGACTATAAATTAAAAAAACGATTCATCTTCTGTGAGCGGAGCAAGTGGCAACATCAAAGTTTGCCGCGTATGGTGTTGTTCCCGCTCCCTCGCTACTAGGAACTAGGAACGCAAGAAAAATAAAGTGCTGCCGACTCCAGTCACAGCGTCAACAGATTGTTTTGAATGTTTCATGTGCAGGCTGAGGCAGGAGAGACTGACTGAGCTGCTACTTACTTAAAATACGTTTAACCGACTAGCATTTTTGGTGCCGACTAGCGTTTAACCGTCTAATCGCGCACATCCCTATCACCCGCAATAAACCACGCATGTTTGCCATCCAAAAATAGAACACCATAAGCAGTGAACACAGCTGAAAGTACATTATCCCCCACCCATGAAAACCATCTGGCATCTTCCACATAGCGAAACCACTGCTTCACGCTGTAGCAGACACAAGGCATGAATAACACAATGGAGGCAGTCTGAGCCATGCGCACACATCCTAGCAGATGTTGGGCCGCCAGCTGTTTAGTCCCAACCGAGCGTCTCAGCCAGCCTCCAGCCCACAGGGCGCCTAGCGACCGTCGCTATCCTGCGGTGCCACTGGCAGCAAGGGAGCTGAGGCCGGGCAGATGTTGACAAACTATCTACGCCGGTGCCCGCCACGCCCCAACCCGCAGCGTGCCAGCGACTCGCTCGCCTTCATGGGGTTTGTGGGCCGGAAAATCTGGCTTTAAGTGTGCACACATAACATTTGGCAGCGAGGAGGCATTCAAATCCAATTATGGCCAACGCAATTTGCATGAGTTACAGTTTTAGGACGGATCTGTTCTGCAGACCTTTTGTCAATGGCTCTGGCATACGTTTTCTGCCTTGTTAATTCCTTTCTTGTGGAAGGCAATATTTTTATCACTGCTGCAATGCTATTTCCACTGGTTTAGTTCAACAGTTTCCAGTCAGAATATAGCGGCTTTCTTCCCACCTTCAGATTTCCTACAGTCAGCTTAAGATGCATTATTGCCTGCGATTGGCACAGCAGTGAAGGCAATCAGACGTCTAGTTCTGCGTGACATTCTTGGCATACGGAGACACACTCTTCCACAGTCGGCAGCGCTGTGACCGTATGTGGTGTGGCAGGCAGCCTTTTCTCCCTGTGGTCCGGTCAGAGCTGTGACCTGCTGGTTCTCCATCTCTCAGCACAGCCCTCAGCCAAACAGGACAGGAGCATTACCTTCTCTTTGCTGGCTGCGATGGTGTCTGCTGTGCTGTGTCGGCCTGAGTGGTCATGAAGGACTCTTACACAACAGTAAGATTATAAACGATGGTGCGTGTTTGTGTGTTAACGGGCCCATATTCACCATGTGTTGATGCAGAAAGGACTGGCTACTGCTATACTCGGAGGGATAATGGCTCATAATGGAAATGTCAAGCAGAATAGCCTTGACCTGAGCCCTAGCTCCACTTGAATAAGCACAGAGTTTATTGCGGCCATCAGCCTTGTCTCTGCAGCAGGGAGGGAGGGGGTGTGGGAGGGGGTGTTGGGGGTTGGAAGGAACTGTTCCAAGGAAGATGGAAAGATAAGTCAGGTAATTTTCAGTCTGTCATAGTTTAGCTTTGCTTACATATGTCATGTTGCAGTGTATTTATTGTATCCCGACTTGACTCTTCGGTTGCTGGGTTACAAGAGCCCGGGACCTTGTCAATATCACGTCAACTCTGACAGGAAGCTAGCCAGGCAGGCCATGAAACAGGGCCGTGTCTGTTTTATAGGGCTTATTTGGCGTACGTGGACAGCAGTTCTCTCTGGGAGAGTACTATGCCTGGTTTGTGCCTACAATGGGGGGTGATGAAACGAGAGGCTACGCGTGGGTGCATGGATCTGCATTACAGACCCTTGGGGGCTTTTATGTCAAATTGAAACCGGCATAACTGACTTTACCCTTCCCTGGTTATTGTTGCGGCTCATCACGCTGTGTTAGCCGCAATACAAGTTGTGACTTAGAGCAGGAGTTTATTCCTTCAAGGCCTCAATTTTACAGCTCCTTGCCTGCTCAAGGGACTTTAGATTGGAGGGAGCAAAGCTCTCTCATTGTGCTTACCAGCATGCCATGAATATCATATTCTTGAAGAGCCCTTAAGCAAGGCTCAGAAACCTGATGGCCTCAGGGTATCTATTTATTGGCCAATAATGCAACAGTGTTTTCATAATGGGCAGCTCCCAGGTGTGTTGCCATTACTTCCACAGGTAATAGCTTTAAAGCGAGTTCATGTATGGTGGCCCAAATGTGTGTTGCTGCTAAAAAAATGTCTTATTGCACAACCAGCAAATCCAGTATAGGCTGTAATAGACCTGAGGCTCAATAACGACATGCAACTTGAGCTTCGACTTGACGTTGTTACACATTTTTCTCAGTGACCAAAATGCTTTTGAACATGAATTTTTAATTGATGCAACCTGTGTGTCTGTGGTGCACTAGGCACAAAGGCAGTCATATACAGCCGCGACGCTGGTGTGAACTTACAATAACCAGTTCTATTTCCTCCAATCATCCAGAATTCTTAGATCTGCAGTATATGTAACGTATATGCATTTAAATGTTATTGTCTGACAAACAGCGCCATCATAAAGAGAGCACCCTCATTGGCTCCATGCTCTTCCTCTTAACACCCTAATTTAAAATGTTGCACTACTAAATAGTAGTTGGTTTGTAAAGCATTGTTTGGTGGTAAAGTTAAAAACTATAATAATGTGATCAATGTAAACTTCATAACGTGCTCAGCTATGTAAAGCATGTTACTGTAGCTTGGTCATTCCCCGTGCGTTGACCGTGTCCCGCCAGACTTTGACTTCAGCGTGCCGGGCTCCATGAAGCTCCACAACCTGATCTCCAAGCTGAAGAAGTGGATCAAAATCCTGGAGGCCAAGACCAAGCAGCTGCCCAAGTTCTTCCTGATTGAGGAGAAGTGCCGCTTCCTCAGCAACTTCTCCGCCCAGACGGCTGAGGTGGAGATCCCGGGGGAGTTCCTCATGCCAAAGCCCACGCACTACTACATCAAGATCGCCAGGTAGGGGCCTCCCCACCCCACCCGGGGTCCATATTAGATACATATCTAGAGTAGTAGTAACATAATGTGGACCACTGGCTACACATGAATCATCAGTGAACCAAATCCAACCTTAACAAGAATGTAGACTATGCAGATGATTTCACTGCAGCTCCATCACCCCCACTTCCCGTCCATCCCGTCAGGTTCATGCCCCGGGTGGAGATCGTGCAGAAGCACAACACGGCCGCACGCCGCCTCTACATCCGCGGCCACAACGGCAAGATCTACCCCTACCTGGTGATGAACGACGCCTGCCTGACGGAGTCACGCAGGGAGGAGCGCGTGCTGCAGCTGCTGCGCCTGCTCAACCCCTGCCTGGAGAAGAGGAAGGAGACCACCAAGAGACACCTGTTCTTCACCGGTACCTCTCCTGCAGTGTGACACAGGCACCCGGGACTCCCCTGCCTGACAGGCACGTCATGTTTGGTCTTCCATGTCTCCCTCCATGTCTGCAGTGCCCAGGGTGGTTGCCGTGTCCCCGCAGATGCGTCTAGTGGAGGACAACCCCTCGTCCCTGTCGCTGGTGGAGATCTACAAGCAGCGCTGCGCCAAGAAGGGCATCGAGCACGACAACCCCATCTCCCGTTACTATGACCGGCTGGCCACGGTCCAGGCCCGGGGCACACAGGCCAGCCACCAGGTGGGTGCACGGCACGCGCAGCAGGGGGAGCTATGGGTGGGCATCGGGAACCAGTTCCAAATTGAACCATGGATTCGAACCACGTTTTAGACCACTGGGAGGGAAGTGGTCTAAAAATATATCGTATTTTTGCTCTCTGAACAACGATAGGCCTTTGCTTATTGAAACTCGAAAGGTTGACAATGCATGTAAAATTGTCCAGTTCATTACATGATCATGAAGTGAATTATCAGAAAGAAATTCATGAAATGAGATGATAATTCTACAGGTTGGATTAAATTCTAAATTGGAAAAGAGACTAGTGATTAAACAAGATTAATACTGTAAGTAACGTATTGACATGCAATAACAGCTTTGGTCCATCTAGGCCTAAATGTTAGTGTTAAGTTCAAACCAGCTGATAAACATCACCTCACCTTTGTAAACTGTTCTAGTTAGTATAGTTCTATCATGTTAACTTACATTATGTAATTTTAATAAAGACAAGCATTAACACCTATCCACATTTAAAAAGGCTATTCTACCTAGTCATTGCTTCCACACAGTGCCAAGCTCTACCTGCCTCCTTGGGGGAGTTTAGTCCTTGTTGTGTTTAGTGCTTATAAGACAAATATGTATTTTTTTTTAAATGAAGGGAAAAAAAAACCTCCCTGAATCCTGTCCGTGTCACCAACATTGACATTTGACTGATTATAGCCTAAATGAAAAGTTTAGAACATTTTCCTTCTTGAAATATGTTGTTTCTTTTTCCAAAAATATTGGAATCAGAACCAGGATTCGATGAGCTGAATCGGAATTGGAACCAGAATGGATTAAATGTAAATGATAGCCAACCCTAGCCGTAGGAGCAATGTCTCTCAGAGACGATATTGAAATAATAATATAATAATAATAATAATCTAATGTTGTTGTCACCATCATGCTAACCAAGAGAGGGGGACAGCATTGTGCAGGCGTGCTTCTCTCGCTGTCCCTAAGCCCACCTGCCTCACACCCCCTTTCCTCCCCAAGGTCCTGCGGGACATCCTGAAGGAGGTGCAGGGGAACATGGTGCCGCGCAGCATGCTGAGGGAGTGGGCTCTCCACACCTTCTCCAACGCCACCGACTACTGGAGCTTCAGGAAGATGTTCACCATCCAGCTGGCCCTCATCGGCCTGGCCGAGTTCATGCTGCACCTCAACCGGCTCAACCCGGAGATGCTGCAGATCGCACAGGTAGGGTTCTGTGGGAGGAGCTACAGACTGACATTCCTATTGGTTCCTATTGGTCACACATACTACAGTTCTGTGAGGTCTGGATGGTCACTAGGGCTAAAGCGATTTACAGAGTAACGCGATAAATACAAATTATTTATTGATTCAAATGTCAGGCATCAAAGCTTTGTTTAATCTAAATATTTGTATACAATAGCTATTTATATACAGTAAGCATTCTGTGTTTAGCACAGATGTCTTTTACTGTCGCACAATGCACTTAAATGTGGACAGGACATGACAATGGTGGCAGGGTTCCCACGGGTCATGGAATGTGTGGAATATCATGGTATTATGTGGCAAGTCATGGAATATCATGCAATGTACAGTGTATAATAAGTGCAACATTGTCATTGACTGAATAATTGCCTGAGGAATGTTACTTCCCCAAACAAAAGAGGACAAAAAGGTAAATAAAAGAGTAAAGTGTCTGTTTATTGTTTTTAACTCAGTAGCAATAGTAATACATTAAAAAAATAAAATAAAATGCGGTCAATTTGTCAAAGCCTGAGCTTTATTCGTGTTAATACTAGTCTCCACAAGAGAACACACTCGCCTTCAAAGTGATGCATGAAGTGGAGTAATTAGCTATTGGGGATTAAAATGCACCAATCTAATATAGTAGGTATATTCAGTTTAGTTTAATTTCAGTGAGTAGTGTTTGCAAGATGGCAAGAAATGTCTGTTTCAAGATGCAAGATGAATCTTAAAACAGTCCTTATTGCACTTAAATGCTCTGAATTGGTTAGGTTTGGACAAATACTGTATGCAATTTAGGCAATTAGATGTTTTTCCAATGAGAAAATGAGATGTATTATTTTCTCTTTTTGTGCATTTACTATTGATCTTTAATATAGCAAAAGTAGTTTTAATCATTGAAAATATATGTAGAATAATCTGTTACTTAAATAATGGATAGTCTCAGCCATAATGGTCACCAGGAACAATGTCTGTTGCATGCATTCTGTTCGTGTATGTTAGTTCATCCTTTGTGTCAACTATTTGTACATTGAGCTTTTAGGTCCCGCTGGGTTGTTTAGAAATATCCTTTAAAATTCAACATGACCTGACTCTCACACAGCAGCCTAGCTTCCCCTCATACTCTTGGTCAAGGGCGAGACGGATCAGTGTGATGGGAGCTAATCCAATATGTATACACTCTCATAGATGCATTACGATATGGCTCGTCCCCATATCCGGCCATATGAATTCCCCTTCTCCCCTGTGACATTCACGCTACGCCCTATCAGTCAGACAGAAGCCGTCAGTGTACGGGATGTTTTGACAGCCTGTTATACTCTGCCTCTCGTCTGTCCAGCTATCAAAGACGTTTCAATCTGAAGAGGCTCTGGGTGTACGTGCGCCAGAGAGACGGGATGCGCGTGCGTGCGCCCGGATGCATCCGTATGGTGCTATGGGTCCTCACAGCGCCGCCTCAAAGTCATTATTAAAGATGATTGTGTCAGCCGCCTACCCCTCCCCTCTGATCCTAATCGGCCTTTGCTGACAGGCGTTCCTCTGGGCAGCTAAGCGCCGGTATTAAGCCCCCTCTCTGCCTGTTCCACTCCGCAGATCCCATTAGACACAGGAGGATTACGTGCAGCGAGCATGCGCGCGCATGCACGCTCATGCACGCTCATGCACGCGCGCACACACACACAGAGAAGCAGCAGGACGAGGCAGCATGCTTGTAACATTGGGCCCTTCCCTGCAGAAATGCTCCTTTTCCATTTTGTTCCAGATGGAATTAAAGTAAATGAAAGCCACGCAAACGCCATCTTTGTATTCCTAGACTGTGATGATCCACATCTCAGAACCTGGACCACCATGCCTCTGTACAGGCCCCGTCCACCGTGACTGTTTACCAAGCATCTCCTCTTCCCTGAGAGCTGGGGAGGGCACAGGGTTGCTCCCGTCATGATTCAGGATTATTCCTGCTCGTTGACGCAATAAATGAAGCCGCCGCCCCCTCAGCTGGCCTGCTGTTGAAGTCTAAGAGCGCTGTCCTCAGCCAGCTGTCAGCAGACTCCTGCGCTAGCTGGTCTGTCCCAGGCCACAGCCTGAGGACCCCTCTGCCCCATGCCCACTAGAACCAGTGGCAGCTGAGGGGCAGAGGGGCGGGATAGAGCGCTGCTCTCTAGCGGTCAGAGCCGCTCAGCCTTTATCCACACAGGGGCTGCTGGTGTAGCGGCCCTCTCGCACATGAATGTAGGCTTAGCGATGAAACAGGCCTGTATATATTTACCTGGCCAAGGACACCAGGGGGAGGTGGGAGTGGGCGTGAATAGCAGATTATAGATGTCCTGCCGCTGATAGTTTGACGTTTTACTGCGTCTGGGACGCCTAGATCAATAGCGGCAGCCATTTTGTTGTTGCGTGCCTGGATGTTTTAGTTGTGGAGACGAATGGATTTTATTACACGGCTTATATAGACAAGACAGAGGTCCATATAAGTATTTATTGATGTTGTATCTTCCTTGTTATGACATAACTTTATTTAGCCATAAGGGGGAACGCATGTAAACCAATGGCTCTGTCAGGCTGTGTACTACTATATACCACTGACGTGAGACCTGTAACAAAACCCCTGGGATCTAATCTAGTCCCGTGTTGTTCTATAATGTTTTTCTGTTGTTTAGTCTTGATCCCACCAGTGTTTCAGTTTGAGCAGCGCTCACATCGCCTCCTAACTGCTTCCTCCTCCTGTAGGACACTGGCAAGCTCAACGTCTCCTACTTCCGCTTCGACATCAATGACGCCACGGGCGACCTGGACGCTAACCGGCCCGTCCCCTTCCGGCTGACGCCCAACATCTCCGAGTTCCTCACGACCATCGGCGTGTCCGGGCCGCTCACCGCCTCCATGATCGCTGTGGCACGCTGCTTCGCGCAGCCTAACTTCAAGGTCAGAACGCTGCTTCACGGCCTGGCGTATGTGCATGCTCAGGCACGTTGACCCACTACTAATACGTTTACACTTTGGATTTATGTGTTGCACATTAAAGTATTGTATTCTGTCACAAAGCCCAGGTAATCATTGTGTAGGTGAGAATAGACAGGGCCGCTTAGAGGAAATCTCATCCTCCGCCAGTGATTTTACAACATAATAAATAACAGCCGCCTCCTCGTTCAGCCTTACGCAGAACCCAAGACGTTCTCATACCCGGGCCCAAATGGACAAAAACAACAGAGCGGTCAGAGGTTTGTGCAGTTTATATAGCGAGAAGCCGTAATGACACATCTGTGGCCGCAATGTTTAGGCCTCTTTCACTTGAATCTGTAGCTGTGCGGACGAGCACAAAGAGAACCAGCGCGTTGATAGTAGTCCCAACTGTTGCCCACATCCCATTGGTCCCAGCGCTTACACCAACAAACCAATCCCACAACCACAGACACCGTGCAGGTGAAGGTAGAGAACATGTTGCTGTGGTGCAGATGGCTTTGGAGTTCAGATGTCGACCAACGAGGCACCAACAAAACCGACCCTGGTCTGTGTAGGGTGTGTTCAGGTAGATTAGCAGCCTCACCACCTGTCCACCCTCCTGTCTTCCAGGTGGATGGCATCCTGAAGGCGGTGCTGCGTGATGAGATCATCGCCTGGCACAAGAAGACGCAGGAAGACACCTCCATGCCCCTGTCCCAGGCGGGCCAGCCAGAGAACATGGATTCCCAGCAGCTGGTCTCCTTGGTCCAGAAAGCCGTCGCGGCGATCATGAGCCGCCTTCACAACCTGGCCCAGTTCGAGGGCGGCGAGAGCAAGGTGAACACCCTGGTGGCAGCTGCCAACAGCCTGGACAACCTGTGTCGCATGGACCCAGCCTGGCACCCCTGGCTCTGAGAGACGCCTCCCCCAGAGATGAGATGTGTTTATTTTAATAATATATATCTTGCTGGCAGGGCTTGTTAAATGTACATGGCTGTAGCGGATCGCTGACATGCTGGAGTCAGGCCACATGCTTCAAATGTTCCACTGGGTCTGTCGCTTTGTTCAGCAGTTTGAGTCTCCGGATTCCTCCTGCAACCGTTTTTTCTCAGTGGACAAGTAAGAGGAGAGCTGCACTACCCTTTATTCCAGGCCTGTGACCAGGAGATGGTATGAATGCTGCTGTTGGTGTCGTGATCAGCCACGGCACCGCGTTAACTTATGGCTGTGCTTTTTCTAAATGTGCCGTTTAATTTCCCCCCTTTACAAAAACCAGCAGTGTAGGGGACTATTGCGTATCACTGGTGGTGTCTGCAGGGGTTTATCTTTGTATGAAGTATTGAATATGCTTTTTATTTTATTTGAACTGAATGTGTTTTTGTAACCCTAAAGAATGTAGAATTATGTATTCCTGTGAATAAGAGTATGCTGTATTATTATGTTCTTGTCAGGTGTCCACAACGTTGTGTTTAAATACTTTTTGTTGGTCTCAGAGGTCCTATGAGCAGCGCTGTAATTAGCTGTAGCCACTGCAGTGCACATGTGGCTTCACAGAGATGCTTTTTGTATTCATGTTAATGCCCTGTTTTGTACAAGTACAGTGCTTTCTGCCAGCCAAATCATTGTTACCTCTTGCTTTGTAAATATGCATTTTGTTTAAATAAAATGCTCTTTTTAAGAAAGTGCAGATGTCGTCTAGACTTGCTTCTTCAACAGACCTCTGGGTTTTAACATCTCACATCTTTCCAGAGCATGTTACTGCATCTATTATCATACCTGAATATTATGATGGATTCTGTACAAATGAGACTTGTTGGTATGTTGCTATGCCAACTCTGTCTAGTTCAGAGCTTGATGGGCATCACACACACACATAACCGTTCCTTTTTACCTATTGCATCAATGTCAACAAACCCTAACCACAGCCTAACTCATACTGTCAAATGAACAGTAATGTTATGCTATACATAAACCTGTTTGAACGTAGTCATGTGTTGTGTGTGCTATTGCTTCTCCTGCAGGAGGAATAACCTTGAGGTCATTTCCTTTCCTCCCGAGGCCAGTGTGTGCTCCCGTCCCCTGGGGAGACTTATCGAAACCTCTCTCCTCTGCCGGTGGATGATTAATGCACGTCAGCCGAGCGCACAGTGGCCCAGCCTCCGCTGAATTACACACACTGTCTGTCGGACCTCGGCGCTCATAAACAAAAGGATATCGCACCCTTGGCCTCTACCGAAGGCAGGCGTCCACCGAAGACACACACAGCCTCCTCCCTTTCTTTGTGTCCTTGACACGTTTACTCAATTTCTGTGTAACACACAAACATGGCTTAGTCCTCCTGCCACGTCCCAGTCTTCATGGTGTGGTAGCTGGAATGGCCGGTTAGAGCTAGCACCACAATCGCCAGAGACTTAACTGCCTTTCTACTTAATAGGATAGGTGTCCTTGGCAAATAACTGGTTTCCTGTGATGTGACGTGTATACAGGCAACCTGCAATTTGATCAACGTTTGTAACCCGTCCTACAGTAGGGGAGAGTGGGGCAAGTTGAGCCAGGTTTTAGGCATCATTAAAGCGAGGGCGTGACTACCATATCCAATTAAAGTGTGTGCATTTATTTCAAGATGTGACGCTTCCCTGCAATAATCACTTTGGATCTAAAATGAAGTTATGACTCCAAAAAATATCTGTGGTCTATAAAAAGACCACTTTTTGTGTATTACTGCAGACTTGTGGCTTTAGAAATTAAGGAGAATTTTTTTTTTTTTGTATTGGCTTATACACTCTAAGGACAATATTCATCAAATACATCACCAAATACAACACTATGCCTTATTCCATGAAGGATAGTTAACAATCTTTTTGATCTCACAATGTATTCTGTAAAAGACAAATACACATGCACAATTATTCATTAAAATTGGGGGTGAGGCGAGCCACTGAGTCAATATAATTTTGGCTCAAGTTACCACCTAGCAATAGTCTCGCAGAGCCAGCCTTTACATACGTTAAGTCTGGAACACAGTTTTACAGAATTACAGTAGTTGGTCGTCGTGCATGTCAATCAAAATGCCTCGCTTGTAGGTGGGTCCTGACTCAATTAGCCAGCACTATGTCCCATACATTATGTAATGGCTGGCTCTGTGAGTCTAAATTTAGAGTAATGCAGAGGAATTTGTTGAGACTGTTTTGAGGTATTGTTCTGTTAGATAAGTAGGCTACTGTTATTGCTTAAATGTATGTTACAACATTAGTAAATAAAGTAGGCTACTGCACTAGATTCACACCAAAATTACAGATAGACTTTGTGAGTGACAATCCTAACAGCCAATGAAAATCCACTTCTCAATTTCGGAAAGCGTTGTCGAGCTTACGGGGAACTAATGGTGCATTCCATTGTAGCAAAACTACCGAAGTCGAAAACAGGCAAGATTTCTCAAACCTGAGCTTGCTGACATAAACACACATTACAGTATGTCACAGTTGACAATAAGCAAAAACAAAACATCTTCAATATTCCTACTTTATGTAGTGTTTGTGTTGTCAAAATATTTGCAAGCATGCGGTAAATAGTAATAGCCTACTCCTACGACTTTTTTAGTGTGATACTGTGTTAAATCAGCTGCTCTAGTGTTAATGTTTCCCATGACACGGCGCTGTGGACAAATAGTATAATTGATAGCTTTTTGTCCTCAGGAAATGATTGGTGAAGTTTAGAGATTTGCTAAACATGGTTGCTGCGGACGTCAGTTTTCAGAACAGCACATTTAGATTGGGAGTAGGTCAGACCTACTCTGAAATATCGATTTCCAACTTGCAATCGATTGCATCGGATGTGTGGCACAGAGTTTCTTATGTGACATAGTGCTAATGGACAGAAGAGGCTATACCCCAGCGCTACCATTTTAACAAACTTTTATCATCCACACCCAGTGGTCTAAAAGCTAAAGTGATGATGCTACAGTTTTATCCTGATAAAACTGTAGCATCATGTTAACTTACTAAAGCATTAATACATGCACTGCAATAAATGCCCTAATCAAATATAAGGTAAATATATTAGTTATAAGCTTGATTATGCTTAAAACAATCAAAGTTGGCTGCCAGTGCAGCAAGTGAAATTCACTCGATAAGATGTCTTAAATTAAGTGCACATTTACTTAAATTAAGTCACTAGATAAGCCATTTATATTAGAAGAAAGTCCAACTAGATTTTACATTTAAAAACAAGATTATCACACCAAGTTAGACATAGTTTTTACAGTGTGTGATGTGTGAGATTTTTTTCCAACTTGTCTATTATTGTTCAGACATAATAAGCATGACCCCAAACTTATATTTTTAAATTTGTTTACCACATAATCCACATGCCCCTCTCTTCAAAAAGAGTAAATGGTCACACCTTATCAATTGTGTATATGGTTCTCTAGACAAGTAGCTCAACTTACACACTGGGTCAAATTACCCCATTCTGCCCTACACTGTAAGCATTGCCAGGTATGGAATGCCTGCATTGTACAACCACCAAAGAAAACCTGTCATAAAATGCTTAATGTATTAAAGCAGCTTCTACTAAATATGTTTTGTCATGTGTATCAGCACTGATCATTTTCCAGCTAACATAAGAGTCAGTCTGCCTCTATCAGCAGCCAAGCAGCCATCATTAGCTGAAGATGGAGCCAGTGAGACTTGCCAACACGTAACAGAGATTTCTAATTTCTCTCAGTTTATCTGAGTAAAAGCACAGGCAAGAGACACATCTATAGGCACCCGTGAAGGCCGTTTTGTTCAGGGTGTCTGAAAGATTGCATGTGACGCTCTCAATGTTGTCTCTATTGAAAGGCCTCCATTTCACACATCGTGTCTGTTTCGATTTAAGAAAGATAGGGTGAAATGTGAAGTAGGCACTCTCATTTTATATTATTCAATTTAACCTTCCAGGACATCATCTAACTTGGAGTCCTTCTTAATGTCAGGAGGTGCTGGCAAGCTGCAGATGCAGTTTCCCTAGGTCTCTGACATGAATTGAAGTGTAAATGATGTCTTCATTCTCTCTCTCCTTCCCTGTTTGATATGGGTGGAGAGGAGGCGATTGGCGTTTTCCATCATGAGAGGAGGTCTGGAGCATGGATCTGATACTGGCAGACGTCACGCAGATCCCAGAGTACCGTGACGCCAACGAAGGGAATGTTGATTCTGGCAGGGGATAGAAATCCCTGGCTGCTGTGACCAAGCAGACAGGCAAATGTATTCGCTGATCTTTTTTATTGATAGAGCAGCAAATCTGCTGCAAGAGGTATAGGTTCCATGTGAAACGTCATGGTTGGTATGGCGTACCCTACACATGATTTGTATTGTGAACGTGAGAACAGGTATGGTTGGTGTCGAGATATTGAGCACCTGAATCATTGTAATTTCGCATCAGTGTGGTCTCTTTTCAGCTAATGTCGCTTCTTTACACAGATCAGTGACTAACATGAGACTAGTGAACCATAAACACAGGATTAATCAATCCATGAAACAGAATATGTAGGCAAGAGTGATCTCTGTTGAGATTCAATTCAAAATCAAGGCTTCATATGACATTTTGTCGTTAGTCAGAGCTGTATATCCTACTATCACGTCTTGATTTCCAGGCCTTCATTACTTTTTTTTTTTTTTTTTAAATACAAAACATAGCATGAACAACTTAAACCCTTGTGCATCACAGTCTAATTTAGCTAAATTGCTGCTGGCGTATAAGGGCGACAGATGGAGTGGATGGGCAGCTCCTCAGACCAGGTCGGGGAGAGTGGACAGTAAGGCCACCGCTGTCAGCCTGGTGGAGGAGACGGCAATGGCCGCGGGGGATTCGGCGTTCCGACGAGGCTTTGTGTTTTTAGGCATCCACTCCTTCTTCTCATGCTGGCCTTGCTTCTCCAGCTCCGCACCCATTAGCTGCCGAATTGTATTGTAGTGGCTGTTCAGCCACTGCACCTGTAGCACAGGGAAACAAAACAAACAACCACACACAAAACAACCAGC
>JAODOY010000011.1:212293-222294 GCA_025399855.1 Forbesichthys papilliferus | reverse complement strand
ATATATATGAGGTAACCTTTAAACCTTTTTTTAGTTCTAGATAAGAGTAATACATATTAATAGTATGAGCCACCTTGCTTATCCTGTAAAATCCTGAATGAATCTAAAAGCGAATAGCGGGCTACAAATAGGCTATAGGCCTACTTTTAAATGAACTACAATGTTGACCTTTCGCTGCTTCATTAGCCTGGCAGAAACAAACACTGAGCTATGACACGGTGTTTAGGTCGCATCGATTGAGACGCACAACAAGAACCTCTCTGCAGGGGCCACACACAGAGGCCCCTAGCCCAGGGCTGTGTTCTACGCTCCCTATCGCCACGGGAGACCCCCAATTGCCCCGCTATGAGCCTTTCGAATTACACATCCTCTGTTATAGTCAAGGAAACAATTTATGCCCATTACAGAGCATTATAGATTGTATCTTTAAAACTCCTGTTGTTGACTAAACGTTTGCACGCCGCGCAAAACCTGCCCACACCCCAATGAGTTAACAAAACAGAAAAAAATAAAACAAAGATGTAAACGTAGCTTGTTTGTTGCTGTTGGAATAGTCGTTTAAGGTCTATTAGATAGATTAGACTATAAAAAGAAACAAAACACAACACAAGTCAACAATCCCCAGCCTAAACCCAGTGGACCACCCAGAATCAAAGAGCGGGCGGGCGGGGTGGGGGGGGTACAGTAGGTCCCTCTACCAGTTGCTAACGCCCCGGGTTCAGACGTTCAGACAGCCTGTGCTCTATGGGCACTGCGCTACCTGGGGACCAAGCGTCAATGAGGGGAGAGAGGGGGGCTCCTGGGAAGCCGTCATCACATCAAGGAGGGCTAAAGACCACAGTGTGACTGGCAAGCTCACCAGCAGGAGCATGGTGGAGCACCAGAGTCTGGATCACTGATGTGCTGCCAGACCTCAGAGTCATATCTGACTTTAGGATTACACCCGTTTTTACAAGTTAGCTTTCAGTGTGGATAATGTTTGATAATTCTCAGTATCCATATAACTGTTTTAACTATGATGGAGACGGCTATCCCTCCTCTAGCACAGACGAAGAAAAGAAAATGTGTAGGCCAGCATACAGGTAAGAGGCTTTTAAATTAAATGATATTAATTGATGCTATGCTAATTCATTTTAATTTAGCAGTCCATAGTATATGGTGCTTTTAGATTGAACACTAAGCAAATCACAGTATGTGTCTTTTCTTTCCTTAAGAAATTAATTCAAATTTTCAGTATTAAACAATATGTTTTGCCCTAAATAACTAAGTATTTTAATAAGATCAACTTTCAAGTGAGAAGTACTCATCGTCCATCTCCCATTAGGCTAATGTGTTTGTTTGGATCTGTTATAGCTGCATGTGCATATTAACGTGCATTCCTCTTTACTATATGTGTTCATATTGGTCAGCTACATAGCCTTGATAGCGATGGCCATCCAACAGAGTCCCGATCAGAGGGTCACGCTGTCAGGGATCTACGAGTTCATTATGCAGCGATTTCCCTACTACAGATCTAACCAGAGAGCCTGGCAGAACTCCATACGACACAATCTGTCTCTCAACAGCTGCTTCATCAAGGTACAATGTTAGGGGGTTTAGTGCAAGGATGCTCTCTAATTGTTGACCCCTGAATACAAAAAAGAAAATGTTCTTCACATAACTAACACATTTCTTTCACTGTGCTATAAACAACCAATAAACATGCAATTTGTTTTTTAACAGTTTTAATCAGAACAAGACAATGAAACATAACAAACATTTATTTAATTTTATTTCACGTGTCGGGGTTTTAATAAGAGCCACATAAGTAAGACACAAAATAAAAGTATTATTGCTATGAAAAATGTTTGTTTAGTTTGTACATTATAAAGCTACAGTATAATAGAAATGTGATTTGGAAAGTGACAGATGAAAATCTTGTTTTGTGACTTTCCTAAAGTGTATCACAAAATCACTTGTACTGTAAGTTGTATTTAATGTATATACTCTGTATATTTAGTGCATTGCTCACCATCTTTCAGGACAATACATACAGTATCCTAAAGGAAAGAGACAAACACAATAGAAGGCAATGCTTTTCAAAATAATTCTTGTTAATGCATTAATATCAACTCTGAATAAAAATGATAAATGCATTAAAAGCTAACATATCAATCTTCACGGGACTGTAATGTATTGCAGTATAGTATACAATATAATGTTATTATTTTATATAAAATGTATACTGTAATAAAGTATAACTATTAATAGCATTATGCACACACTGTAACAGGTCCCACGAACTGAGGGAAATGAGAAAGGAAAAGGAAACTTCTGGACTTTTGCTTCTGGCTGTGAGTCCATGCTCGACCTGTTTGAAAACGGCAACTTTAGGCGTCGCCGGCGTCGCCGCAACATTAAGATCGGCTTCCGGGAATCTGGAGAGTCTGGTTTTCGCCTGGTAGAAGCCTGTGGAACCCAGCGAGGGCCTCCAGCCAAACCCATCGAGCCTGACCCTGCCCTCTGCCCTCTGACCTCTGACAGACACATTCCACCTCCTCAGCCGAACCCCCTCATCCAAAACCCTAGTCAGGGAAAACCAGAGCCAGAAATCAAGTTCAGTATCGACTACATCTTGTCCACCCCGGACCCCCCACTCCCTGGTTTTAGACCCCCACACATCAGGCCCTCTGGGCCCTCCGTGCACATGCTGGAGCCCCACCACCTGAACCTACACTTCTGGACACTGTGAGGGCTTCAGTGGAGGGCTGGCCTCAACAGTCTGATGTTCCTTCATTCACGTGTGTCCAACACTGGGAGACCTTCACAGACTTGTCAAGAATCTGTGAGAGGATTTGTATTGATGTGAAAATGTAGTGATTGAGAATATATCAAGGTACATGGAGTGAATTGAACACAAAAAACACAAATTAAACCCGCTGTTATGTCCAGTCAAGGAAGTTTTATACTGTAAGATGTAAGATCCTTTGTCCACTGTTGCGGACATATTTTTAACAATATTCTCTGTGATACATGATGTATGGATGGAAATATACAGTATATATACACTAAAATTCAAGTGACAATTGTGTGCATTTAAAAACAGACTGCCTTGTGGCTCGGATGGTTGACTCCCAAAAGCATGGTTGTTTGTGGGTTCAATTCCTAACATGACTTGAGCAAGATGCAATGTTCATACTTGTAGTTGTACTCACTGTAATTTGCTTTAGTGGAGAGCATCGGTAATATTACCTAATTGTAAAGTAAAAAAAAAAAACCTGAAGTAAAGATAGGCTTTATTTAAGTAATTACAGTAGATGACATTCTCTAATGTAAAGCCTACATAACATTCCTTGTAAAAATGTATTTAATTTCCAATTTCCTCTGTGCCAAACATTGTGTAGCAAATTCAGTGTCAATACCACCGATTAAACAATAACAAACTGCACAAATGTTTTAATTTGTCTGTTTGATTGAATGTGTCAGGATTCACAATGGACCATAATATTTGAGATAATAAATTGCAAACCTGATTTACCAAGCTAATACTGAGTCAAAAGTATTACCATTCTGGTCTCAATTATGATAAAGGGTTATGGGGTTATAACAACGCTTCATAGACTCTACTAATGTTCCCTGTTGACCTTTTCAAAACTAATTTGACTGACATACTTAAATCCTAATAAAGTCACTTGCTATTCAAACACTCATTAATACACTTAGTAGCTATAAAAAAAAAACAGATATTAGGATAACATTTATTTCTTGTACAAGGCAGATCAATCATGGCATGTTCCTATGTTGTTGAAGGGACATTTTTCAATTTAACCTTTATATTATGCCTTTACTACATCAGAGAAAGGGTTTCAACACGCTTAACATGAGTGGCATTTAATATAGCATAACACTTGAGAGGTGAGTCTGAGATGTGACCCTATTTAAATACAGGGCCCCCTGTTTGCCTTAAGAGAACCAACACAACCCCCCACCCTCCATCCAAACCCCTGACGCAATTTTAATTAACCACACCTATTCCTCCTTGCAAATGCCCCTCATCGATCTGTGGAATTTTAACATTCATATGTGAACTGCCCCGCAGCAAATGTCTGGAGCCACAGAAGCGTTTATGGATCAGCAGGTTTCCATTAACAGAGCCGTTGATGTTGAATATCAAGCTGCTGTGCCATGCCGTGGTTATATTTGGGTAAATTAACTTAGCATAAAGTGCTCCAAGGCTGCGAGGGTCTTTTAAGACAGCTAAAGAGAAAAGCAGGCACCGGCCAAGCCCGAAAAGTCAACGCACATATTATGTTGTCAAACTACAGTATACCTACTGGCTCTCTGAATGAAATGACTTCAAGAAGGAGAGAACTATTTTTTCTAACCTTTCATTGTTAAGTTAGAAGTGTTTTAACACTTACCCAGTTTTTGAAGATTATAAATGTTTTTCTTTGAATAACTTTGCTGTGTATATTGTTTACCTCAACGGGGGCTTGAATTGTGCAGCTCAGGGCAAGAACAGCTAAGATTGGATTAGAAAATTGCATGGGAAACCAGTCATCTGCAACATTAATAACAGGTAAATCATAAACACAAATAGGTCATTTAATCTTGAACATTTGCCCAAGTAATTGCATTTCACCGTGACGAGGATTACGAATGGTGAGGAATATTAGTGTTTTGTTTTGGCCAAAGAGGGAGATCTGTTTGTTTAGTTTATGATGAAGGCTGTGTAATTTCTCCTTAAGTGACAACTGCTACTTCCCTGAGCTGTGTTTTCTGGAAGCTGGTCGGAGAGGCCAAGGAAGGCACTTGAGTGATCCAGTGAGCATACTTGGAAGGACACTGCAATGAAAGCTATCAGTATCAACCAACACTTGCTAATGAAGACTAGTGAAACACCCTGAGGTCTTTGACATATACACATCTCTGCCCTTTGCCATTTGAAGCGCCGGTCGCTGGCCTTAACATACAGGTTTGCTGGAGGTACATCCAGCACAGTTTAATGTGGAATATGTTATTGCTTTTAGAATAATGAGAAAATCAACAAACCATGTCAATCAATGCCAGTTGTGGACATGTTTAGATTTAGAATCCATTTGCTGTGGAGATCCTAAGGCCTTATAGCTGGGTTGAATGTTTAGGATGTCCCTGCTAGGAACACATATTCTTTTACAGGGAAAGATCAGACAGGTGTCAAATCGCAAGGGTAAAAATAAAATGTGACAGCCTCAATAAATGCACTATATTTATTTGAATATGACAATTTTCAGTGGTGTAAGAATGCTGGATAACGTAAATGTCCATACAAATACTTTAGTCTAATACAATAGGCTGTATGTTGTATGTGTTTTTGTACTTGTAAACGGTTATTGCTTTTGTTTCCATCTTAACTACTATTTTGAAAAATGATCAGTAGTTATTCCACAGCTATAGCCTATATTTTCAAATTATGAGAGGATTGAGTCATTTGTAGCAGCATGCGCCATTGCATGTAGTTCCGACCTTTTGGAATAGAAAAACAGAATACTAGATATTTATACAGGATCTATACCAGGATGTAAGAACATTTTGTACATTAATGATTATTCTTATAATAATAATAATAATAATACTACCTCATTATAATAGCCTAATGCTGTACCTGAGGCCTATTCCATAAAACAGAGGTACAACGTTTTTCAGGTAGAGCTGAGGACCTCTTTGCAGCAGATGGACCGACCCCTAATGATTATATATTACCATGCATAAATGTATTTTGCAACAGCAAATGCTAAGCTATTAATGGCCATTGTCTGACATATTTACATTTTTGGGAGAAAAACAGTATATCTGAGTCACACAGACCCCTTGTTGAAATATCTGCCATAAAACAAGCTTACCAAATAAGCCAGGCTTTTTTATTTTGTTAAACTTGTTTTCCACTGTTGCGGTTCCATAAAGCAAACTCAACAGTCTAAAATCAGTAACTATGACAATTTATGATCGGAAACTAATCTGTCAAGGGCAGGCTAATTTTCAGGCTTATCCAATGTTAACCAGAATTCCTGTAACACTAACCAGGTGGGAAAGCAATGCTTTTCTCACTGATTCATAGCATGCTGCCATATATTTTACTTTATTAACCATAGCCTCTCAGTCAAACAATTATATATAACTCAACCTTTTATGGCTTTATCCACACTTTACTAAAGTTTTATTTAATTACACAAGACACACGAGTCACAACAGGTTTATAGTTTATTTAAACTTTAATCGGCTTGTTGTGGTAGAATGCATGAATTTAAATTGTGTTTAAAAAAAATGCATTGTCTTGGCAGAAGTTCCATATTTCTCCTTTGCAGTCCCACCTTGCACCATATTACATGTTTGGTATTGCATTTCTACATCCAGTGCATCTATTTGTAATTGAAGAAGTATCACTTTGACATATTTGTATTTTCTGCAGTTGCTATCATTCTACGCTTACAGTAAGTGCTTATACTGTGCATATAGCAGATATTCAACAGGGAATATTCAACCCCTAAAAGATACTGCAGGTGGTCTGCCAAATTATTTTATACTAACAAATGTAGGCCTACAATACACTTGAACATAAACACAACCTATTATTTATATGAATTTGCTTTAAATGGGCTATAAGAATGTCAATTATAATTTGAATGTCTTAGCATCAATAAAATAGTCTACACCCATAGTAAAAACAGGCTACTTTTAATAGGCTACCTACATGCACCTACATACGGGCGCATAGGGGACAGGGACGAGGGGATACGTCCCCCCGACTTTTGAGAAAAAAAAAAAAAGTACTATGTTTTAAATTTACGTCCGATGTCCGATGTAGCCTAACTCGAGTTACATTTGTTTATTTGTCTACTTTGATGACCATCATAAGGCTACCAGCATTGGCAAGTCCACTATTCACTATTCAATGCCCCACCCTCTTTTGTTGTTGCTATAGGCATGCCGGTAAAGTAAGATATTTGCACCTGGCATGTAGGCTAATGGTTTTTGATGTATTCCAAAAGAATAGCCCATTTCTCAAATAATAGTTCTGAAATATCAGAGAGAAGCAGACAGAACTTAAAAATGATTTTGAGAGCTAGAGTATCTTATAATTCCACCAGTCTCAATGCACGATCTTGACAATTCACGTGAATGACAAACATGTAGGCTAGACTACAGGAACAGCAATATCCTTACTTAACAGGGTAAGTCAGACTACAGTGTTTTATTTTAAGATAATATTTATTTATGACTTCTATTAGTTTTATTATCTTGGCTTGCTTTAGACATTTGTGTAGCACCAGGATTTGTCTCACATCGATCTGAATCTCATAATCGTACAACAGGAATCTTTATTGTACCATACAGTAAAGTTAGTTTTCATCTTGGATCATTAGATACCTTTGATGTCCTGGTCTTGTGTGTATGTTGGTATCGCCTCTTGCTTTTTTGGGTTCAGAAAAGCGAAAAAATACGACACCTCCCTCTTAGGCTTGTAAAACCATGTGTAGTCTAAAACGTGCACAATTTCGGCAATTCCCCTAAAAGCTTGACAATTCCCCTGCGCATAACATAGGTTTGTACATTGACCGTTCTTTGAAGAGGAATATTTCAGAGCGGTTTGCTTCTTTTTTAATAGGGATATATATAATGGCATGTATCGCTGACCAGTGTAGTAGTCTAGTTTATGTCATAACCATGTGTAACAATGTCATGACAATTGAGCTACAACCATACATTATGTAAATATTACTCTCAAGTACTTCAACACATTCAGACAGATTTCACTCCAGAATTGTATTTGGTTTTAATAACTTAAAGCATAGTTGTACAGGCTTAAAATTTGAGACATTTTTCGTCACACTTTCGCCCTCGCCCCCCCTCCCTAAAAACCTCTCCTGCGCCACTGCCTACACAGGAGAGCTGTTAAGAGTCGCGTCATCTCCATTCGCTTCAATGGACAGTTTTTTTCACAGCCTAAAAATAGTCGCAGGAGTTAGCCTAAATACTAACCTCTAACCGGTCTCGAATTAGTCTGATTGTGTGAAGACTACTTCACACAATCATGTTAATTTGTGTTGTCGTTTTATGTTGTAAATGTGAACTTGCAAGGTTTTTCATGCAATAGCAGGTGTTGGCATGGAGAGTAAACAGTGTAGTGTTCCACATTAGTTCTGCTCAATCTGCTGTGTGACCCAGCACCTTTTCTTCTGGACCGCAGACATGTTCCAGTGAGACAGCGTTCAGGGCTGTGTTCCAGACGATATTCCAGGCAACCAATGAATAGGGAAAGCCCCTGGTGGGGAGGTCCACCCATATAGTTCTATGGGTACACCAGGCCCTATTTTTAGTGCCAGACTGAGAGATGAGAGAAGGCAGTGTGCAGGGTTTACTACAGGTCAACTATAACATGTTGGAATAGCTGTATGATATGATAGCTGTGTCCCAGACCAAAATATACCACTAAGATTATGACTAGCCTTCAATTGCATGTTGACGTCCATCAATTGTCCTGCCATAGCAAATTAATTTTCACTGTATTAAGGTGACAATAGTTTTCAGGGTGGAATATCCATGCCTGAAACCATACAATATTTACAAACTTAAAACAATACATTAGTACATTTGTTTTCAATAATTATGCTAATAATTGCTAGCCTTATTAAAAAAAAAAAGTGCTGTAGCTTTTAATTTGAAATAAAATTTCAAGACTAAAAATACATTTGAGAATGTAGATGCCTGGTTGTATGTCTGCCCTCCAACAAGTGTATTTAAAACTTAAAAGCATGAAATGGATCACATACTTTTATTAGAGTTCATGCATAAGTCAAACAACACAAAGAAGAATTCACCCAGGAGTGTTAGTCACTCAGCATAGCCTCTTTTCAGCAGTATTCCAACAATCACACATACAAAGAACCTCATAGTTGGTCTGCGAGACTGCACCAAGATGAATTTCTGCGCAAAAGGTTTTACTGTCGATAAAACAATCAGAGCTCGCATCGAAATAAGCTAAACCAATATGGGATTTATAGAAACACAATTACTCTTTCAAATTGAACATTCAGAGTAAGTAATTTAAATACCATTAATCAAACCTACACTTTGCATTACAGTATTGTTGAGTTGTACACAAACACAAAAACTAGAGCATGGTAAAACATAGTAAAATGTGCAATGATAATACTTCAAGAAAATTAAGGATTTGTGTTGTGGGATGGTTTACTGTGTTGGTTTGTCTTAACAGAAATCAGGTGTATTGGTATCTGTACATCCTTCAATTAACAAAAAGGTGGTAAGGTGATACATAATCTGTTTGAGACAGTCAAAATCAGAACTTATAGAACAATTGTATAATTAAGATTCATAAACCAGCAGCAATATATACAAATCTGCTACACATACAAAAAGTACTCCCATCTCATTCTGTCCCACAAGACCATTATAATTTTCAGCTTTTAAAATAAATGGATTTGTAAATTTCAGAGGTTGGGGAAAAATATAAACAGCAAGTATATCAATGTTTCTCAAAAGCTGCACCTATTCCAAATGACAATTCGGTTTAAAATTAAAAGACGTATGTAGACAGGCTTAACTATTTTGCAGATTGTCTGAAAGGTTGCATTTATTGTCGAGAGAAAATGTCTCATTTGTACCGGTGTGTATACAGCAGGGGTATTTCTTAAAACCAAACGTCATGTTGAAAGGTCAGACCTCTAAGTGTCAGCATAAATAAACAATGGAGAAACTGTCCAAAATAATGTGAACGGCTTCCTTGGCGTAGTTATACCATCCTTAGATTTGATACGGAACCAAACAATGCCAAGTGAATCAATGGCATCCGGTTTTTACTTTCCTTTCTCACGTAGAAGCCAAAACACAAACTTTGGTCCAATACATCTTCAGCACAGTAGACAACACAGAGTATACTCAAAGGAGGTACAAGCTATTTGCTATTCCTTCTGGTAGCCAGCTAAGCCTGATAAAATGAAACCTTTCAATTTCAAAAGTATCAC
>JAODOY010000011.1:191884-212193 GCA_025399855.1 Forbesichthys papilliferus | reverse complement strand
CCTTTGCCATTGTTGTCAGTGTCTCCCTCTCTCTCTCTCTCTCTCTCTCTCTCTCTCTCTCTCTCTCTCTCTCTCGCTGTCTCACACAAGAACCTTCAATACGTTTACGCACATAAACATGTGTCACAAACACATGGAAATCTACGCTGTCACGCACACAATTGAAAGACTCACATGCTAGCACGCACACACACACACACACACACACACACACACACACACACACAGAGGAAGGGAGTCATCCACCCCCATTACCCAGTGTGTGTGGGTCCAATAAGGCCAGCTGGTTCCTGGTGCTGTGGTCAGGTCCGCGTGCTGTGTGGCCACAGTGTTCAGCACCAGGCTGAATATAATAGAGGCATGGGGCTCTGTGACCGTAAAGATAGTGTTATCTAGCCTGCCCACAGCCTCATAGCACAGTACACACAGTACACACAGTACACACCAGCACACACCAGCACACGCACAGACAAGGAAGGTTACACACAAACACACACCTTAAAATAACAGGGTGCCTCTATCTGCTTGTATTCTGTATTGTAGCCAGCATGTGTCAGCAATACAGTAACTTACAGAGTGGTCCGCACTACACTCCTTGCCGCTTGCCCTAGCTCCTGCTGTTCCCAGGAATCCCAGTTATTCCAGCCGTGGCTGATCTCCACACATGACCTGCTGCCGCTGGGAGCCCGAGCGGAGGGACGGGATAAGCTGCATTTCTCCCCTTTTACTCTGCAATTTCAATTAAAAAGAGATTTGAGGTGGAAAAGCATGTTTTCATAGGGGTCACAGATCTGAATGGAACTAAAGGATTGTTGTAGGTTTGTTTGTTGAAACAGCTATAAAATATCACTTTATAACACTACGATCCATCTGCAGAACATATGTGTGGGTGCGTGACTTGCATATTGAATGTGTTAGCAGCTAGCTATCCTAACGCTACCTGGATATGGATAGAGAAGAGCTCAGGCTACGCACAGCTAATCCCAACATTTCTCTCCCACATAGTGGTGACGGACAGCTGGGTCCACCAGGCCGAGGGGACAGGCAAAGCTCCAGTGATGCTATGCTTCTGCTGCAAAACAATTGCAGAACCTATTGGCAGTTCTTCTGCCCAGAACACCTTCTCTACTCCACTTGCCTGTGAATACGTTTGTGGGAACCCACAAGTCTAGCCTAAATAAATGGCACAATGCAATGCTTATTGGTCTTAGAAGAGCGTACCGTAATTGTTAATAAGTAAAAGAGAGAAGTAGCTATTTAACTACCACATAGGCTACTAAGGTCTAGTGAAGTTTCGAGACAAAACATGTCTTCTGCTGTGGTTGCGCTTTCATTGTTCTGAAATAACGTACTGACGCACTAAAGCATTATAGCATTGTGGAAATGAAGCATTTTATATAGAACTTCCATTTTGGCAGGGCATTTTCATATTGTCATACATATTACTTTATAAGAATAAGAATCATGTTAGGCTTCCAGGACTGCTAAATGCCTACTCTAAGAGGAATGACTATAAACAGAACTGGCCAAACCATACAAATGTATAGTCAGTTATGTGAGGGGTGCATGGCTACCTATAACTTTCCCTCTAATGAATGTTTTTGATAACTCCTCGTCCCCCCCAACACCCCCGCACCCCCACCCCCCCCCCCCCCCTTCCCCCCGCACACACACACCAAAAAAGGTACTTCTTGTTTTGTATATTTCAAATGAGTTCTCCGTACTGTGCATTGTAGTCATGGGTCCATGACATCTTTGGTTTCTATGGGAAACTTAAGGAAGATTAGCAGACTAGGCCTACATATATATATACATGTGCTTCTTTAAAGCCCTCTCCTTTGTTGTAAGTCTACACGTCTCCACAGCAGTGGCCTTCAGATTCTGCTGTAATTATCACTGACAGGTGAGACGCTTCATGCCCTCGGCATGCCCATACCTGCCTGACCCCCCCCCCCCACCCACCCCCCCCACACACACACACACACACACTAGTTCTGACCAATATCCTATGACCTCAGATATTCATAAGAAATAAGAAAAAACAGCAGTAATGACTTGTTCAGTGTATGTTGCAATTTTAGGAAAGACCAGGCCAGTCCAGACTTGATATTTATGAAGAATATTCGACAGGTCTATAATTATGTCCTTTTATCTACTTTCATGGGCCCTTACATCTCTATATGCATATTGTCTTGCATGTGAGTGCTCACACACACACACACACACACACACACACACACACACACACACACACACACACACACACACAGACAGTTGCAAACAAATAAATGCTTTTCTGTTTTTTTTGTTTTTTTATGAGACCATTTATTGCATTGAGGCGTGATTGCATTATTGGACAGCTTAAAAAAGGTACCAAAGAAAATGATATTGTGAGATCAAAGCACTCATATCAAATTTTGATCGATTTTTACAAGGAGAATTTATGACCCTTAGTAATTATAATCCTGCATCATGTGACTGTTCCCATCCCACAAACCAACCAAGCTCGACATGATAATATTCATAGATCTTAAAATGAATGAATCATATGAATAAAAAAGACATACACAAAACTAATTATAAAGACAAATGATAATCCATCACCCCGTGAGATCTGACAATAAAATTCCCACATCTCTGACAATTCTTAATTTCCTGTTAATTTATTTGATTTCTTAAGACAGAAACACCAATCAACTGCAGTGCATATTCATCAACAGTTTGGCTGATAAAAAATAAAAAAACCTCCCCCAGAAAAGCACATTTTGCTCTCATCATTGCAATATAGATTATGTTAAAACAAAACCTTTGCATTTAAATTGTATTATTGCAGTTTTGCGTTCAAGGCAAAAATAATTCATATTGAGAATTAAATGCATTATTATTTTATGGTCAATGATCTTATAAAACATCTAATTGTAGGCTACATGATTAAAAAAGCCAACTAAGGATTTCTGAAAAGGGCTGCCTTGTTTTCATAAAACATTGCTTCCTGTCAAAGTGCATATTTTATGTCTGATACATTTAGTTTAGCTTCGGTGGTAACTGCAGACCAACTGCAATTGTTTATACCCAGCTCCATAATATATATTTACATGAATATGTATAGACTGTAAATATTATATATTAATATATATTAAACAGATTTTTGACATAGTCATGTGTTTTTTTTAAATCTCAGACTTTAAACATTTCTAACCTCTTTCTGTATTAAATCATCAACAGAAGAAGCCTTCATTTTCCATCATCAGTCTACAATATGAAGATCATCCAGTTGAATGCCACAGGATGTGTTGTGTGCCGATGAAAATGGCGGTTTGATGCTAATGTAGCAAAATATGCCTTCATTCCCACACTAGTGTCTGGCTGTAGAGAGCGTGCCTTCTGAAGGAGGTGGATACATTTGACATAAACCTTTCTTCAAAACCACTATTATCTATATCCCAGTGATTTTTGATCATAATAATAAAGCAACAAACAATGGAGTCCTCATTGCGTCCAGTTCACTGTCCTCTGACCTCACATGACACCTTAGACTTCCTGCAGGTTCATCTCGGTGGACGATCGCCATGGCAACCTGGGGTCGGTTGGAGCCTGTATAGTTCACAGGTAGGCGTCATCCCGTTACCATGGCTGTATCTCTGCAAAGAAGCCCTCACACATGCCGAACCCCTGATCCAGCGTGAGCGGTATCACCTGGGGCTCCTCTTTGATCTCATCCCATGGATGCTGGCCCTGGTGCTCGGCCTGCTCTGGAAGCAGTGTGCACGCCTCCTCCAACTGCATGCTGTGGGACAGGGACTGCATTAGTTGATGGTGGTGGATGGGCATGTCCCCCATGCTGATGTGGAACTCCATGGGAGTGCTGTTCAGCTCCATGTAGCCGAACGGCTGCTGCTGTTGCTGGGGTGCGGAGGGCTGGCCTTGGTCCTGGCTCTGGAAGTCCCCGTCTCCGAACCAGCGCGCATGCCCGGCCGAGAGCTGCCTCCCCTGGATGGACGTCTCCATCTCGCAGCCCAGGTAGCTCAGGGCCGTGTTGATGTCCAAGTCCTCGAAGTTACTGCAGCTGCCGTCGAGCACGTCGTCAAACACCGACGACAGGTCAAAGTCCCCGCGCAGGATGTCGGCACCGTGGGCGTCTGTGGCCAGCAGGGGAGACTTGGGCACACGCGTCGCTTTGCCGCCTTGGGTTTTGGTGGACAGGTGCTTACGTTTGCTGCCAACACCGCTGCCTTGATACGAGTAGCCATTTTGGGCCCTGTGGTCGCTAGTTTCTTGAGCTGCTGTTGGTTTGCTCTGTCTGTGGTTGCCACTGTAGTGGGAGGTGGACATGCGCCTGCGCTTAAAGATGCCATTGACAAACATGTCGGCATACTGGGGGTCGATTTGCCAGAAGCCTCCTTTTCCAGGCTCGTCCTTCTGCCTGGGCACCTTCATGAAGCACTTGTTGAGGGACAGGTTATGGCGAATGGAGTTCTGTCAACAAAATGACAATTATGAAATAGGCATGTATGTTCATTTGTCTTTTGTCAATTACTGTAACAGTTATCTGTTTTGCATAGTGTGTGTGTGTGTGTGTGTGTGTGTGTGTGTGTGTGTGTGTGTGTGTGTGTGCGTGCCTGTGTGCACGTGTGTGAGTGTGTGTGTGTGTGTGTGCCTTGAATAGCTCCAGGGGGTATATTGTTGTTGTTTGGAGAGCAAATGTACCTAATGAGGCTTTCTAGTAACACACAGCTCTGTGCATTTCAAACATGATCAGCTGTGCTTAGCTGCCAGCTCTCTCAGGAACCCTCATTAGGACACGTGCACAGCAGGCACACACTAAAGTGCTTTCTCTAGCCCACACACCCAGAACACTTGTCACCATTCCCCTCAGACACCATCCTGCAAGAGTGCTCTCTGTGAAGATGGAAATTTGTCATGTTGGCATAACAATCATTTGTTATAAACATCACCGAGGGCTCTGTTGGACAATGCATGTATGTATATAGGCTATATAGGCTACTATGAACCAATATAGATCCTATGCCGTATAGTTTTTTTGTTAAGAAATAGCTAACTCGGCACATAAGATACATGCAGGCTGTGGCCTGGTGTCCTCAATAGAAGGGGTGTCTGATGGCGACACAGGTGTCCCCGTGTCTCGCTCGCCATTTATCTAACTCATCAATAATAGAAAAAGACCGACATAGACGGTTTCGGTTACCTGCCAGCTTGGCTCTGCGTGCTTGTAGTAGCAGAAGTTATCCGTGATCCAGTTGTAGATTGTGGATAAAGTCACTTTTGGCTGCTTGCTGGCTTGCATGGCCATGCAGATGAGCGATGCGTATGAATAGGGAGGCTTGACTTTGGTATTGGTTTTGTAGTCGATCTCCACCGGCGGGCTAGTCTGAACGGGGATGTTGGAGAAGCCGTTCCCTGCTTGTGCGTAATTCGCATGCCGCGGATCCGTTGTAGTGTCACTGACTGAAGTCACTGGGCTGCCGAGGTAAAGAGGCATCCCCGTAGCGGCCGTGTCCCCGGCCGGCGGACTCGACGGCGAGTCGGTGCCTCCGCAAGGATAACCAAGGCGTTTGAGATAGAGCAGGTGCTGTTGAGACGAGGGGCAGCCAGTGAGTCCGTTGGGTCTCTCCGGATCCGCACTGAGGATGGAGAAGTTTTGGAGCCAGTGGAGGCTGGTTAGACTGTCATCCAAGTGAACATCATCGGTGCCGTGGTCCTCCGGGTAAACCGAGAGCCATTTCTCCTTAAACTTAGAGGAGATGTCGGGACTCATCAGAACTGGCATTCTGACTGTATGCGCACGGAGAATTGAAGGCACCCGGTCCTCTCAAACAGGCATCAAATGCTCACTTTATGTTTAGGTCAGTGTGTTCTAAAAAATAAAGGAAACACGATATATTAAAAGTCTACTGTATGCCTATATTATGCAAAGCTTATTTAATGTTATATTGTTGTATTATGGTCAATCGTTTTTTTATAGATTTCCCATAATTGTTAGATTTCCCTACCTTGTTCTAGATGCTGCTGGAGAGATGTCTAAGCACCTGTTGCGCGCCCCTGAGCTCTGCTCTGTGAGGACTGTGCGGCGCATCGATTCGGTTGCGCAACAAGTTCTGTTTGGGGAGGGCCCGTACAATCCAATAGGTCAGGATAGGAGGGCAAATTAAACCAAATCCATTTTCACACAGGCGAAATATTCTGCTAACCAATCGGTGCGGCGTCCCACGTAGATCCCGTTGGTGCTTCAGTCACTCTTGTGTAAAATCTCCAGAATGGAGGTTGTAAAGTTTCTCATTAAAGCCGGTCACTGCCCCCTGACGATCCCTTTAAACGTCTGGCATCCCTATGATTGGTTGACTGTGTCCTTCTTCTTCCAGGTTTCGCTTCCAGCCTCTCTCTCTCTCACTCTTACTCCCCCACACCCTCACACTCCCCCCGTCCCCTCCGCGCACACACACACACACACACACGCACGCACAAGCAAACACACGCACACTAATGATAGGCAGAGGGGCGTGTGATGTGGGGCGCACTCAACTGAACGTTCAGTTCTGAGGCTGAATGTCTGCCCAACAATAGACATACAAAGACAACAATAAGAATAGCTAGTTTCCCCACGCCTCTCTGCCTATAACCCTTTCTTCTTTCTGTAAACGTCCCGGAAACAGGATGAAATGCGAGCGGTGTGGCGCGCGTTACCGACCCCCTGCCAACGCTGAAACAAGTCGCGCCACAGGTCCCGCGTACTGTATCCTAGATTGCACACAATTGAGTGTCTACATTCCAAAGTTTCGCACCTTTTCAAAACTCCAATACTCTATAATGACTATGACCTGTAATAAGAAGTACGTGGCAGCCTATCTTGCGGGATCCATGTGATTTATATTAGATATGGACGGTAGCCTGTACAGGCCTGTCCATACAAATCACGAAGGTTATGGATTATGAATGAATGGCATGTGGCATGTGCGTTCTTTTTACAAAGCGTCACATTGCCCGGACAACCAAATGGGACTTGACGATGTGCACTGACGGTAATGGGGCCATCTACTATAACTAAACATATTTAAATAGAAGTAAATAGAGGCAGGTTGTCAGGTTGATTCCTTTCTCCTCTTCACTCCTCGGTCATAAAGAACAGCCCGAAGAATGGTGGATGGCCTGTTGACTCACTCATGTGGAAACACTGCCACTTAGTGGAAAGATTGTGTATTCCATGTTACCCGAATCACGTTTAGTGGTTTATACGTGTGTGCGTGTGCATGTTCATGGAACAACAGCATTTTGTTAGTGGTCAATTATAGTCCTGTAAAACGGAAAAAACTGCAGTCTTCATCCAAATTCTTTAAAATAATATATATAATTTAAAAAATATAGGATATCATTTGAAGGGCTATGCCAAAACATGTGTCCCCATTCTTAATCTGAATATCTGAATGAGCCTCAAACACACCTATGTGACAAGTGACAATGTTCTTTGTAGAGCTGGGGATGGGTTCACACAAAATAGACATAGCCTAGTTGGGTCAGCTGTTACATCCTGTCAGGGATGAGGTTCAGTTCATCTCTAAATTTGCTCTGGTTCACAAATACCCCACACTGGCTAAGATAAAATGTTTGAACAGCTGTGCATTTTGTTGCCAAGTAACAAATTGCCTTTAAAATTAAGCACATGCATGCATACAGACAGTACACTATTTACATGTGAGGGATTGAGGAGGGGTTCTTTTACAATGTAAATAGGCCTAGTGTTGTGTTATTTAGGCTATGCGTTTTTTTTGTGGTGGGTGTGTCATTGATCAGTGAATAGCGCGTAAAACGTTGGACACATCGGTTAGACATTTGCCAAATGAATTAAATTGTAGCATAGTTCATTGTATTTCTCGTGCTGTAATGTGGTTTGTAACTATATGGTTACTACTCGCTATAACATCGTTGTGACCTCAATATTTTTCACCACCAGATGTCTCTGTTTTACAATTGAGGTTTGTGATATTTACACTTGCTCCACACATCTAATTTAATCCTTTCTCTAATGGGCATGCGCACTCACATAGTGCCTATCAATACACTATATACACACAGCCTAATGTTATTACAATTATGTTTACATCATGGTACACACAATGATCAGCGATCAATGTTGGTTACTGTCAGATTGCAGATTGTCCTTGCGTCTTCCCTATGTGTGATGCTTGGCTAGATATAAATATGCCTCATTGCATCCTTATTTTCTGCATATATAGCCTTGAGTTAAAGATTTAAACAGATTAACACAACATATTGAAATATATACATCTAAAACAATATGAATGTTATGTAAAACAACAGTATGCTATGATGTGTGCTTGTATGGTCCATTGCACAGTGTGCGTGCAGGATAATGACTGCGTTGTTTGCACACCTCACTGCTAAAAACGCATCCTTACGTCGAGAAATGCGCAGACAAAACACTTTTGCATGTTGTCCAAAATAAACCCAAGGCTGTCGGTTGTTCCTAATGCTTCTCTGAGCAATGTTATTGGAGATGGTGGGTTTGTTTACCATATTTGGCAAGAAGAATGACACAACGTGCCTGGGAATTGGTCGACAGCACCCGTCATTCACAAAACCCTGCCTACTGGAACTTTACAAACAAAGAGTGTGCTCACGGGACTTGTAGTCCAAAACAAACTATTTTAGAGCATATTAAAAGCCGAATCTAGCACACGTGTGGCCATTCAAAACGAAAACATTCGCTATATCGCAGAAAGTATACATATCTTTGTATACTATGCATTATATGTGTCTGATGTTTCTAAACAAAAAGACGCAAAATAACCAAATATTTCCTTATCGACGACCCTCAGCTTGCAGCATACAAATCCCACCGGCGATGCTCTCATTTGATTGGCTACACAGTTATGTCAGTCAAGGGGCGCTCCTTACGTTACCGCTCCTACAGTAAATATTTGTGTTTGCTCAACCGGCTGTAATGGTGGACGACTGAGGCAGAAAAGGAGAGGAACAAAACTCGGAAAATAGAGTTGAAAGACGCTTCGCTATTAGCCGCGAGTTTTGACACAGGCTTCGTCGAAAATGGATGAGCTCAAACATCAAGTAATGATCAACCAGTTCGTCCTAACGGCGGGTTGTGCGGCAGACCAAGCCAAGCAGCTTTTGCAAGCGGCACATTGGCAATTTGAGGTAAAATACATTACAGTGTGCAGGGAGGCGACATGGCTTATGTTTATGTCTGACTGGTCATTAGGTTTGGACTGAAGATCACCATACATGCCATGCCACTTAAGTTATTTTTTGGAATATTATGTGAGATTATTTCTACCGAATTAGACAATTCGTCTCTGCGAAACTGAACTTTTAATAATAGTCTACGTTTAAATAGCTTTCTACACATTTACCGTCAAATACGTTGTATTCATTTCATAGTAGATGTCTGGAAGGGAAAACGTCCAGATATCATCCAATTTGAATGTACTCCCGATCAAAAACGATTATCTGCCACATGACAACTGCATACTGGCTAGGCTAGCAAATGCTATATTATGCAATAAACATGACCGGCGCTTTGTATCGGGAAGTCTACCGTATGAAGTCTGCGATGAACTAGGCTAAAGAACCAACTGGATGTGAACCATCTCGTTTGAGTGTGCAGCCTTCACTCATACTATTTTGTTATAACCTTTTACATAAAGCCGTTTACATAGCCTATTGAAATGTTGTTATCAATCTGTTTGTTTATTATAGACTGCCCTCAGTGCCTTTTTTCAAGAAACAAATATTCCATACGGCCATCATCATCAAATGGTAAGTGTGTTAAATATCTGAAATTGTTTGATATTTTAACAGCCAAACAAGGTAGTGTTTGAGTACGGCAAATTATTTCGTCTGCTTGTCGTTTATGTGAAGGAGCCCAGGGCAAGGCAAGCCAATGTAGGGCAGGAACGATCCTGTTGCAATAACAATAACAAAGCACATGTCGGCCATGTTGCGAGATTCTAGAAATAAACACAGGCAGGCATGCAGCTCCACGCTCTCCAGAACAGAGCACAGAGCCTGTGTGTGGGAGAGAACAGAAGGGGGGGGGGGGTGTCTTCACGTAATATATAGCCTGGCATAGGGTGAATTGAAGGTGGGTAACGGAAGGGATCTGTAGTGTGTTGAATCATGAAATTCCACCTTCTATCAGCAAATAGGAAGGATAGCCTCCCCCCCCCATTACCTCCCACACTAGGGAAGAGGGGGGAAATTGCCTTTTTCTAGGAAAATGAAAACTCTCTTCCTGCATGTGCCTCTTGTGATTTGTTTATATATTTTTAATCCACATCATTGCCTGCAGTGTATATGTGTAATTACTATCAATATTATTAAGGCTGATTAAATGTGTTATTGTTATGGTTCCACTGTGCGCACAGTGGTTAATATTCTGGTTGTTTAGAATACCATTTGGGTTATTCTGTCACATTGCCCTTTGTTTACAGCTGTGTGTGAATGTTCATCAGGGGCATTCAGCAAAATATGTTTTGACCAGCTTTTGAATCTGAGGACATTTTTATGTTTGTGTCAATTGAGAGGAGAAAGTAAATGACAAAAAACAATACACAAACATAATATAGCCTGTGGACCCAGGTTTTATAACCTGGGTCAGGATCAAATATGTAATAGGTTATAACGTTATAAAAGTACAATATTAAAAAATATAATTAATATTTTTGTATAATATAGTACAGTAGCTATATGCAGTATGCATACTGTACATGTACATGTGGGACATGGTACAACATTAGCATTAGTAATATAAATTATAGCATAGAGAGATGCTAGTTGATTGTGCCTAATCAAACAGTTGTGTAATCAAACAATGTCAGAGGAAAATGTGTCTATTCAATTACTGTTCAGTTCTGTGTGCAGTCCAGGAAGTGTGTCACGTGAAGGACTAATGTGTGGAGTAAACACCTAGCCAAGCTCCATCTGACCATGCTTCTTGCACAGTGCTTTATGTAGACCAGCTTGATAACCATAGAAACATAATAACCATAGTCTGTGTACAGAACAGGTGTTTGTGAGGTGCCTTGCTGTGTGCAGTATTGGCCATGTTGTTACACACACATGGATTTTTGTGTTTCTAGCAGTACAGCTCATTTTGTAGTGGGTGTTTGTATTGTAGGTATAGTTAGTTAATCACTAGCCAACATGTTCATGTATCTGGGTTGGCATTACAACCTAATCCACTGATCTCTCTTCCACTTACCCATGGCAGTTTAGTGTAAACCAAGATTGGTAGCAACTGGACGTGAAAGACTGTTAGATTTGTATACTAAATAAATAGCAGCATGTCCCGATGCACACACAATCTCGGTCGTGGATGCTGCACAAAACATAAACCATTGTTTCACTTCAAATGTTTCCATTTTTAATACAGAAAGGAAGTAGCCTATACACTAAACACTAAAACATTTTGGTTTTTCATACGGAAACCCTTTTTTGGGAAACAATATAAGTTGGATTAAAAACTTTTCAGTGTGTGATATGATTATGATTGAAGGGGGATTTATTTATAAATGACCCAAAGTAAACAAAGTTGATGATTTACTAAAAGTACAGCATCACTATAAGATAAGAGGATAATAGATAGTACTTCACCAGGAGGCTTTAGGCTGTTACAGCAGCATACAATCAACAGTGCTTCTATGCCAGCAGTCTTGTCTTAGAGTTTTATTGTAAGGCTTATTTGGAACACCGTATGTTTTGTTTTCAAACCACAGAGGTGACCGTACCATAGAGCAAGGTCTTAATGTGTGAGCCACCATTCAGCCCTGTCAGAGAAATAGAGGCTGCATTGCTCAAGCGGAGATCATTACTCACTTTCCCAATGTAGATTCACACTGCCAGTCAAAGGAATTACACTGGGTGAGCTGGCAGCCTTCGCACACCTCCTGCAATCCCAGTGGAGCATATTAGACGGCCATTTTACTGTGATTTAGTTGACACATACTTGTGTTGTTGTCTGACGGTGTTAGCCTAATAACGATGTCAGATAAACCTCTGGATTTGACAAATCACTTTTCCTGGTTATGATTTAGATCTCTCACCTTTTGTCATCTGAGAGAAGGAAACACCTTCCCTAGAGGAATACCATCAGCAATAACAATAGGGCGTTACAGTTTGTCCGTCTCTAGACGTGGCCATCTGTTTCATAGGGCTAGCATTCAGCTAAGCATTACATGTTTCCCAAATACCTGCTCTGTGCCAATGCGCCAATGCTTGCGTGTTGACTGTTGCCCGAGACACCATTATGTGTTTATATAGTAATGACATTATACAGTAATGTCAAATGTATCATGTGAAACTTTGAGGTCTCTAAGATCTCTGTATTATGTTCTCCCACATCTGAGACTGTGTGTGTGTCGGTGACCTGTTTATTTGTGTGCATCAGTGTGTGGGTGGTTTGTCGTTGGGCTAGCCTACCTCTGTGTTTTTGGTGGTTGTCAGCGCCACAAAAGATGGTGTGTACTGATTGCTGCCAGGCCCAAGCAGGCAATCGTTTTTTCAGTCCCGATACAGATACAGATACCGGCACTTATCGTATCGTATCGGCCGATACAGAGTACTGATCCGATTCCAGTGTTAAATTAAGTTTTAAGTTAAGTTGCAAAGTAACTGACAGCCAATCTCTATTTTAGGACTTGGATGCATTTTAGAAACCTGCTGCTGATAGTGTGGCCTAGGTAGGTTAGACATGGGTGATGCTTGACAGTAGACCTACGTGTGTAAATTAATTTAATTGGATCAGCCCCAAGGATCGGTTACAATTGTTCAATTGTCACCAATACCGATCCGGCTATTTAAGTCAGTATCGGACCGTTCTCCCCGACGTATCCCTATAATGGGAGTCTCTACTTACTATATATCTTCTGAGGCAGACTCCATCCAGTGTAGATAATTAGATGGCCCGAGGCATGGTGCTATAATGGTGCATAGCTACATTAGAACGGAGTGTGAATATTCCGATATGATGGCGTACTTTACTAAAATCTATTTGGGGGGATGAGACCAATATTTTGAACAGTGGCACACCACAAAGTGCTACTCACTCAAATGGACTCTCGTATGCAAAGACGTAGCACTTCTTCTCTACCCTGCGATGTATGTCCTTCTGTCCGCTTGTCTCTCTCCTTCTGTTTATATAGGTTAGCCCTAGCTGACAGACAGCAGGACTACTTCTCCTGACCTCTAGTGCAGGGGTTCTCAAACCTCTGCTCGTGACCCCCGCTATCCCCAGAGGTGGTAGAATAACAGCCATATTATTATTTGATAGTATTGTAATACATTCTAGTAGCAGAATACATCAAAGGAATGTATAAGCTGTACTACGACTAACAATTATGGCTAAACTATGCCATTTTGAATAATTTAAAAATGTTATTTAATTACTGAAAATCATCTTGTGACCCCCTTCTATGTGCCGCGCGACCCCCCGAGGGGTCCCAACCCCCAGTTAGATAACCACTGCTGTAGTGCAAGCTGGGCGTCTCTCTGAAGGAAACAAGGAGTTCTTGTGTGTGTGTGTGTGTGTGTGTGTGTGTGTGTGTGTGTGGTTAACATGTGTTAGCTGTTGGCACGTTGGACCATAATAAATGTGAATGAGTCATCATGTGACCGTGGAGCAGGAAGTATCCTGACTGTTTTTAACCAGTACTATCTTAGAGCATGGGGTAGGGCTCTGAAATTAAACTGATACAAAGTAGACTATATAGAATATACCATTTTCATTGAACCAATATAAGACATTTCTAAATACAAATTTTAGCAAACTACTTTCCGTCTCAGTTGGTCTCACACTGGATAGCATTCACTTAGTGTAAAATGTAACCTTTAGTGGAGCACGCTAAACCTTATGCTTGTGTCTTTCATGGTGTGGTCCCAGTACCATTGCCAGGGCACTATGTCATTGACCCCTGCACACGCACTTGTGTGCTGCCGATCAAGGAAGTCAAGCTTATTTTGCAGCTGCTCAGATCACAAGTCAGTTTGAATTGACGTGGGTTTAACGTTCGAAACATTCATGCAGTTTCTATTTAAAGGCTTAGCGGTGTTTCCCGTCCGGTGTTCTGAAAACAAGCCGGGCTGCCCTACATACTGGCAGCAAACCACTGCAGAGGAAAGCAAACCCGATTGATCACCTTTAGTATTTTTCATGTTTACGACGTGGGGCACAGAGCTTCTATCAGTCATGCAGGCTCAGGCGCTGTGAATACAGCCTGGAGAAAGAACAGCGGGGTGGGGCTTTGTATGAGCAGAGTTTGTGGGGGTTCCAGTAAATACTAGCATGTGGTTTTAGCATCCGGGGTTGACTTTTAAACGAGCTGGGTGCTGCCAAACTTCTGTGTCTCTTAACATGCGTGGTCATTCAGGTCGTCGTGTTTTTGAAGTTCTGTTTGTGTATGTGTGTGCATGCCCACACACAAGAGCAGACGTATAATTACTGTCATAAGTCATGTTAGGGCAACACAGTGACTGTCAGCTGAGCTCAGTCATCACACGCTGAGCAAGAGGAAGAATAATAGAGATTACCAAATGAGTTATGTTATTATGGGGCGTAACTGTCTCTTTTATTGTTTTCACTTTTACATTGAAGCTTAATGGGATAACTAACATTTAATAATTCAATAGCTCTTAGTATTGTTCTTACAAAATCGCAAGGAAATCTCACAAGGATAACGTGACGCCTTGCATTTAGCCATACGCTTGTCTGCACTGTAAAGTATGCTGGCAGAAAACTAGCAGATGCCTTTGCATCTCAGGCAGGGTCGTTTGACACGTTACACTGCGTAGCAGTTTTAAGAAATAACAGAATCAACAAGGATACAGTGTGTTCGATGCCTTCTCTGCCTAGAATGAATGGAAAGCTGAGCTGGTAACACAGAGCCAGCATAGGGACATGGAGAGAAGAGGCATTGGCTGGCCTGCAGGGTAGAATGGCAGGGCAATGTGTCAGGTATTTGGGTCGGACGTGTAATGACTTTGGTCTAGCACAAGGTCGCTTTGTGTCTGTGCAGCACAGGAGACAAGTCTGACTGTGTCTTGGTGCAGCAGAGGCTCTGCAGGTTAGCCAGGAAGACGCCGGCGTTTGTTTAGGCCGTGAGAAAGGTACAGTCGAGCTCCTTTCCTTCTCCTGTGTAAGAGCTTCTGAGCGTATGCTTTGGACTGCGCACAAACTCCGTGGCCTGTGCACATACTGCTCAGATGATGATGATTTTAAAGGTTCAGCAAGAGTTCATCCAAGTTGTCTCCGTCACTACCTTTGTGTTGTCATTGAAAAAAGATGGAGTTTCTCTATGTGTGTGTGTGTGTGTGTGTCAGGCCAGCCAGAGAGCCTCCTCTCAAGAGGCTTGGCCAGCATGTTCCAGCATGTTGCCCAGTGCCTTTCCAGGAACACGACTTCCCAGAACACCAACCACGCTTCTGCACACTCGCACGCATGCACACACACACACACACACACACACACAGCGAATTCATGTGGGAACACTGAGGACCAGATGTTTATGAGCGCTGGAGTTAGCTTGGGTTTCACAGATATGACACTACTGTTAACAGACGTGACACATTGTTACATAGGATTGAATGCAACATACATGTAAATGCACACACGTGCGCAGACACACTCACGCACACACTCTGTTCTTATTTTTGACAAGGATAGATGATGAAGGAAGAGGACACAGTTTATAGTAACTGCAAAAATATATATAATATGTATAATATATTTAATAGCAAAATATGTGTATATAGTTTGTGCATCTTAAAATACGAATGAATAACTGAAACAGATAGCCTTTACAATGGATATAAATAGTATACACACCCTTGTTAAAATGCCAGGTTTTTGTGATGTAAAAGAATGAGACACAGATAAATAATGTCAGGACTTCTCCACCTTTTTTGTGACTTAGAATGTGAACAATTAAATTGAAAAATAAACTGGAATCTTTGAGGGGGAACATTTTAAAATGAAACCCTCATTCTTTTACATCACAAAAACCTAGCATTTTAACAGGGGTAGACTTTTTATATCCACCGTAACTCAATGATCCAATGCTTTATTGGTAAAATGCACTGACAGAGCAGCAGCAATGAATGTCTGAATGAATGAGACATTTATTTGGTCGTAGTGAACACTTGACTGCAGTCACACGACAGAATTCTAAAAAAAGAAGGCGTGTGTGTGTTTTTATATGTACGAGGGAGGCATAATATTTGTCTGGCTACTCTACGTTCTGTCTGCTTTCTGTGCATGCTTTGTTTCTATGTTTACCTGTATGTATGCGTTTGTGACATCGTCAGTGTGCTTGTTTACATGTGGGTGCGTTTCAACGGAAGAGTGGCTGGTCACAGATCAGATGAGATCAGCTCTGTGTCTGCTCATATTAACAGGTCTGTCCCTCGACCAGTGAGGCTAGTGTGTTAAACCAGCAGGTGTTACGTCTGCTGCTAAAGGATGTGAGAATATGTTCTTAGCGGTCTTCCACACCAGCCATTTGCTGTGGTCTGTCTCTGTGTAGTGAGTGCGTCTTTTTACAACCTGGAAAATCCAACCATTGGCATTATATTATGTAAGCCTCAAGATGTATTTCCCTACCAGAACACTCTTCATAGATGTGGAGTCACATTATGGAAAGACCACTTTTCCTGTCTGAATACCTGCAACCTTTTATTCAGCAAGATTTATGGATTTCCGGTGTTCTTAATCTGGGTCACAAACCAATGTTTGTGCATCATTGGACTGGATGTAGATTAAGCGTGCTGGGTCTAAGGTGGGAATTGGACGTTCGGCCATTGTTACGGGGGATGCACTGGTCAGTAATTGCACAGCACCTTGTTGTATATGAGTAGCACACTCTCTGGTGTAACACGTCTGGCAAATGATCAGTCTCAAAAGGGGTGTGTGTGTAGAGGGGGCGGGGGGGGGCTATGGGTCAACAGAGAGGTCACAGGGACAGCTGTTGCCCTCCTTTATTTAGTTTGGCCTTACGTGAGCACAGTATCTTAAATGTGTGTCCAGTTTCAGTGTGATGACGATAAAGGGACTTTTTGTGCGTGTTTTGGTTTGTTTATTTAGTGTCAGAGGTCAGTGTTGTCATCTGTGCCTCCCTTGACCACAATGAAACAAAACATAGCCTAAGACTGTAGGCTGTGAAGGGGCTATTGCAAACATGTCCCAGTTGAGCGTTCCCGCTGTTTGTGCTTAGTTAGCCTAGCTAGCATAGTTAGCATAGTGCCCTGGTATAGCAGCTGTGGGTACATTGTGATGTGCTCCAGTGAGGCCTGGTTAGTCTGCATGCCCCTGTTTAAATGCATTGCATCAGGTAGCGTCGTGGCATACATGGTTCAGTACTTTCCATGTCAGGGTTTTCGTTAACCAGTATTACAGGTTTTTCCTGGTAAAATGTTTGGTTTTGCTTCGTTTGAATTGGTTTGTTTTGATTAACTGTTACTATTTGTTAAATAGTCAAAGTGATTTCTTTCATCAACCTAGGTGTACATCATTTTTGCATTTTAACATAAACTATTATTATTTCTAAGTCAAAATTGGAGGACAATAAATTATCAATCATACTATCACATACAGTGATGCGTGCATGCATACATACAGTGTTTTATATAAATGAATCTGGCTCTTCACACAGTACTGGGCACAGAACCAGTATATTCACAATCTTGTGTAGGCCACTGGGAGATGCCCAGTACAAACACAGCCATGTAATTTTGGACCTTGACAGCTGACAAGGATAACTGGTGACAGTCAGCTTCAGCTGTCTTGCTCACAAGCAGCTCGGCAGTAAGAGTCCTCATAGACATTTTCAGTATTGTTTTGATTTGAACTGGTGACTTAAAGGTATAGTCAGCTATTGCAAGTTAATACACTTTTAGTCAAATTCACCAAATATCTCCTTGCATTTCGCTATCTTACCGTTCTCTAATAATAACCGTTAAATAATAAAATAATCTTTATACTTCTACACAGCCCTGGTTCCATGAATAGGAACATAAACAACAAAGCCGCAGCAGCACTACACTGTGCTTTGCAATGAATTTTGACATGTGAGGCGTTGCTGTGGAATACCGCGGTGCGATACAATTTTCATTTGAGCTTGCAGTTAGCAAGAATGACTGACCCTGCCTTTAAATTAGTGTCTCACCTATTGTCTTATTCACGTGTGCGCGCACACACACACAGATACACCCCCCTTCTTGTGTAGTTTTAGTCAGTGCCTGTCGACCGTGCCGTCTCAAACTGCCGCCGCGAGCTTACGCGGGCGGCGCCATGTTGGAATACATTAAGTGGCATCTCTGCACGGCAAGGGTAGCAAGCAGCACAGACAGGCATGAGGTGCTGTGCACGTGAAATGGAGCCAGACGGGCCTGTCACAGTTCCTGGCTGTTCCCTATCACTGCAGAGGTGAGAGGATGACACACAAGCACACATAGTCAAGGAGACCATTCTGGGCCACACAGAAGTATCCGGATTCTCTGAGGAGGTTCATGGGATCATATCAAGCTTCCCTTTCCCAACACACACATACTGGTATATTTGAGGCATGTGCTAGAATGGAAATATCAGCTCGTCTTGGTATACACACATGTATGTAGATATGAACACACATGTATCTAGGCATGAGCACACATGTATGTAGATATGAACACAAGTGCCCTGGCACACACTGACATACAGTAGAGAGAGAGAGAGACTCCCGGCGACCACAGTGCCAACTCAGCCACCTTCCAAACTCTATACAGCCCCTTTCCCAAGGTTATGTACGCCTTCTCCATGACAACTGTGACTATAGCAACCTGTCTCTATCGCCTGTGTTTATAAGACAAGCTTCCAGTCACTGGCTGCTGTCACCTCTCTTTGTCTGTCTGTCTGTCTTTTTCGCTTTCTCTCTCTGACTGACTGACTGACTGACTGACTGACTGACTGACAGCCTGTCTGTCTGTATGTCTCTCTGTTTGTCTGTCTGCCTGCCTGTCTGTCTGACAGCCATCCCTGCTTGTCTGCCTGCCTTTTGACACATTCTTTTGAGGCCCATGGAGTGTTGTCGATGTTGAAATACATACTGTGGGTGTTTGTGATCAAACGTTGAACTATTAGGCCTAATCCTTTGTTTTAATGGTTAAGGTTTTAATGAGGCATATTTAGACCTGCTACAAGTCAAGACTGTAACCTGGCTATTAAATCATCCCCCTTGCTGGGTCGATGGCATCACGCACAAACACACACACACACACACATACACATATATACACACACAGAACAGAACATAAACACATACCAGTGGGAAAATAACGTGGAGAAGACTGAAAATATGAAAATGACTATCTTGTGGCTGAATCCCCAAAAGGCATGTTGCAACCCCCGGGTTGTCCTGACCCCATGCATGAAAGTCAGCCATCAGAGACGTCCAATTCCTTTTGAGGGCCAACGGGTAAAACGGTCAAGATTTACAACACTGTGTTTTTGCCACAAGTACATCAAGGGTAAAGAAAGCATAAGCTTGTTGCTGAGAAACTATGTTCACTCTGCCCACATGCCCTTGAGCATTTGGCTCATTCCCATTTAATCTACAGTGTGGCACAGAGCAGAAGTCACATCCAGATATGAAATGTGTTTTTGCCTACTTGCAACAGTAATGTTGTCGTATACCTGGTTTAGTCTCACAGAGCGAGTGCCAACCTTATGAAGGACTATGTAGAGGTTGTGTTGGTATTCCAGGGTGTTTCTTAACCACAGGAAACGGCGAGACGTAGGCAGCGCTTCCTGTCAGCGGGCACTGGGGACACTCTCGTCTTTCACAACAGTAACTTCCACTCCTGGACTGGACCGGACGGACGGCACCCAGCTGTATATAGAGCCTGCCTGCACAGCACTTTTAGGGGGCAAGGCGGTCCGGTTACATCTCTGCTGTGGTGCAGGGCAGGAGGAATGCTGGCTGTCAATCTGGAGGGGCCTGTTGCCCGTTATGACCATGTGCCACTCACTGTCTGTACAGGCAGCATTATATGACCGAGCAATGCCGGTCTAAGTGTAGTCCACTAAGATATATGCAGCTGACCATTGCCATGGGAACCAATGCAAGTTGCTTTAGATTTAGCTACCTACACAGTTAAATGAAAAATGCCCCTATTGATGGATATAGATCATGGATGAATTGGTGGATTCCATCCTTCCATCCATCTTCTTCCGCTTATCCGGAGTCGGGTCGCGGGGGCAGCAGCTTCAGCAAGGGACCCCAAACTTCCCT
>JAODOY010000011.1:171020-191784 GCA_025399855.1 Forbesichthys papilliferus | reverse complement strand
ATAAACAATACAATTACAAACAGTGTTTGATGCGTCAGACGGCAGGCCACATACACTGGCGCCATCTTGAAACGTCCCAACATGAGCATCTTCGGAAGCCTACAGCAGAACAACGAGATATCATATCAATGTCCTGCTGTAGGCCGACTCACTGCCAGTACCATGGTAGACACAGAAAGGCCCCGCATGCTTTCAACTCTGTGTAAGGTCAAGGTGCAGGCAGAAGGAAGGGAGGGAAAGTGAGAACATGTGTCATGACTAAGCAAAGTCAAAGCTGAGCTGCATACCAGCAGTTGGGACGCTGGCCTGAAGGGACTCTTGTAAAGAACATGGCCGAAGGTGTTCCGTATACCACAAACAAAACGTTCCACATCCGTACAATGCCTTAATAAGCCGTAACAGAACAGCAGAAAAAGACAGAGAGAGAAGAAGGGAAAGGGGGAGGGCACACTTAAGAAAGAGATAAAGAGATACACACACACACACAGAAGAGACACAGTCTTGATCTCTTTCAGTGCCCATTTCTTGAGTCCGGCAGGCAGAAAGGCAGTACCTCATGCTCGTACTCTAATTGTCATGCCAAGGCAGTTTGCATTGGTTGGCGCCATGTGGCTCTTTAGGTTAGACATTATCTCTGCAGTGCCTCTTGCCTGCATATTCCTCACTCCCTTATCCAATTGTAGTCGATGGCCATTGCGCAGTAGTAACTCTTTCATTACCATCCACTGCTGGCATCTGCTGCCCGCTAATGTCCATCAAACACACACCAAGGCCAAAATTTCCTAATATCATATCATATAATTCTGTTTCTTCAAAAAGGGGGACCAGAGAGTGTATGCTAACTACAGGGGTATCACACTACTCAGACTCCCTGGTAAAGTCTACTCCAAGGCGCTGGAGAGAAGGGTTCGGCCGATTGTCGAACCTCAGATTGAGGAACAACAATGTGTATTCCATCCTGGTCATGGAACAACGGACCAACTCTTTACTCTCGCAAGGATCCTGGAGGGGGCCTGGGAGTATGCCCTTCCGGTCCACATGTATTTTGTGGATCTGGAAAAGGCGTATGACCGGGTCCCCCGGGAGATACTGAGATAAATCGGCCTCGTTTCAGGTGGGGGTTGGTCTCCGCCAGGTCTGCGCTTTATCACCAATCTTGTTTGTAATATTCATAGACAGGATACTGAGGCGTAGTTGTGGTGGGGAGGGGTTGCAGTTCAGCAAGAAACTGATAGAGTGCCTACTCCGGGTAGGGAATGAGTCCTTACCCCAAAGGAAGGAGTTTAAGTATCTCTGGGTCTTGTTCGCGAGTAAGGGGACACTGGAGCGGGAGATTGGCCAGAGAATCGGAGCAGTGGGAGCAGTATTGCAATCACTTTACCGCACCGTTGTGACGAAAAGAGAGCTGAGCCGGAAATCAGAGCTCTCGATCTACGGCAATTTTTGTTCCTACCTTCACCTATGCTCATGAAGGGTGGGTCAAGACCGAAAGAACAAGATCATGGGTACAAGCGGACGAAATGGGTTTTCTCAGAAGGGTGGCAGGCGTCTTACTTAGAGATAGGGTGTGAAGCTCAGCTATCTGTGAGTAATTTGGGAGTAGAGCAGCTGCTCCTTTGCGTCGAACGAGCCAGTATAGGTGGTACGGGCATCTAGTAAGGATGTCCCCTGGGTGCCTCCTTTGGGAGGTGTTCCATGCACGGGAAGACCCAGGACTAGGTGGAGAGATTATATCTTCACACTGGCCTGGGAACGTCTCGGGATTGCCCAGTCAGAGCCTGCTAATGTGGCTCGGGAAAGGGAAGTTGGGGTCCCTTGCTGGAGCTGTTGCCCCTGCAACCTGACTCTGGATAAGTGGGAGAAGATGGATGGGTGGATGGAGATGGATGGAATTCTGTTTCTCTCCTGGGGCCTCACCAGAAAGACTGCATACTCCACGTCCTACACAAGGTCCCAGAAAGTGCCGGGAAGATTCAGTACAAGCTTTGACATCGGATCAAATTTATTTCAGAGAGGATCAAACTTTATTCGTAGAAGTACATATATATGTGTAAAGATTTTATAAATCTGAAAATGCTCTGTATGTATGTATTTTGACTACTTATGTTGAGTTTTATCATTTCACCAAAAATTAGAGAATAGCAGTGATTTGCCAGTGAAGGAGCAAAACTACTGTAGTGCTCTCTAAGAAATATGAAGGTGGCCCCAATATTCTCCCTTTTCAGACAGCAGTCTGCGGCTAATCATTTCCACAATCCCACTTCAGCGTTTTATTTAGATGGCTCAGGGGGATCCAGGTGTTTTTTCCTCGATAAACATGTGTTTTCACAGGCCTGGTGTTCACTTAGACAACCTGAATGAAGACTCTAGTTCCTTGGTGACACCAATTAAATCAAACTAACATGTTTGCCTGCTGGACACTGTGGTTGCTCACAAATATGGCAAATTGTAAATTTTGCCTGCCACCACACATTTTAGCACAATTTATGGGGCCTTCCAAGTGCGTGGATACCTGCTGGTTTGGCTGAGTGTCAGCCAATCAGTAGCCACAGAAGCCAACTCACCCACACCGGATTAGTGACAGTGTTTATCACCAACAGTTAAACAAACAAGTTGCAACTATCCACAGTGATAGGCCTGATTATTGCCCTTATAAAATAGTTAACCACTGTATAGATGTTCACAGATAGATAAATAAATAGATAAATAAACATCAGCGTCTCTTGTTTACAGACACTTGGAATGTATTGCAATATTCTTTGATACCTTCGTGGAGAATTTGCAATAACCTATATCCCCAATGCCAGTGTTCTACGGTGAGTGCAATAATTAGATTACAGTATGAGAATCGCAGCCCAGAACACATTAATCATTATATTGCAGACATATTCCATTCCCGTTAAAGGCAGATGAATGGTGAAAGCCCTGCCTGCTTCATCTGAAATATGTCTGTCAACACACAGTAATGGACGGAGACATTGCATGTATAACATGAAATGTTACGCCAATATTGGACTGCTTACATTCACAGGCTCGTTTCTATAGGCATGATCGAAAAGGACATCTGCGGGATAATTCTTCGCTATAAAACTAAATGTCTCCAGTCATCTAATTATGTAAGTGTTTAAGGTCACATTAAGTGGTATGTTTGGGACGAACTGTGATTTCTATTGTCACTGATGTTTACACGCATCGATTTCTGCAGGTCACCATAATCCCATGCTGTCTCAAGTGATTTACTGAGCATTTGGGCAACACAATCAATGCTGCCTCATGCACACAAGTGACAGCTGCAGCTCAGAATTAGACTGAGTTTACACTGTGTGCCTACAGTATATCACAGGAAAGGTGTCAGCCAATAACGATTTATCACAAAAAAACAAAAAAAACAACAGTCTGGCAAAATTGTATTTGTGTTTAATTTATATTCTGTGCAGCCTGAATAATTTCCCAGATGTACTCATAATAGAGCTGCTAATTAATGCTTGATATGTTCAACCAGACCTGTGAAACTGGATCTGGGGCATTGAGACCAGGAAGTGACCTCATTACAAGATTGTGCTGCATTATATTCCTATTTTTCATGCAAATAATCATTATTCAAATGTCACCTGACATTTTCTACTAGTTTCTTGCAAGCTAGGTATGATCTCTGAATCTCAAAACATATTTTATTGAGCAATAGCTGTTATCAAAGATTTGGCAGAGATGTCAATCATCTCTCAATAGCCTGTGATATGTCTCGTAAAAATCACAAGATCGTGTCCAGATAATGGCACCCGGTAAAGTGCACGGACTTCACAGAATGACAGAATGTATTCTCACCTTGGCTTAGATTTGAATCTCGCAAGAGCGTTCTTTCTCAATGTGTCTCTGCTTTGGAATCACAATATCTGGTTCAAAACAGCGCCTTAACAAAGTGATCTTGTAACAAGTGTACAGGTTTATTGGTAATTCAAACAGTGTGTGAGTGTGTGTGTGTGTTTGAGCCTGTACAGATGCCATGAGACCACCACTGCATCACCTGACCACAAGAAGAGGCAGACATCTGTGAGGTGATTTCATGGTTTCCAATAGAAGTGACTAGATGGAGCGAACAGTATTTTGTATTACTGTAGTATTGCTAGTGTTAGAAGTTACAAACTAAATCTATTGTAGTCACTCTAACCCTATACCGTTTGTCACGATGCCAACAGTCACAGTCAGGGAGAAAGCTCTTTCATGTGCATAAATCACAGTTCAAGTGCAATTTAGGCACATTTAGAAAAGAAATACTGTTATGTAATGTTGTGGAAACACGTCTCTTTAATTACTACCATATGCACACATTCCGCTTATCCGTAGTCGGGTCGCGGGGGCAGCAGCTCCAGCAGGGGACCCCAAACTTCTCTTTCCCGAGCCACATTATCCAGCTCTGACTAAAGGGTCCCGAGGCGTTCCCAGGCCAGTGTGGAGATATAATCTCTCCACCTAGTCCTGGGTCTTCCTCAAGGCCTCCTCCCAGCTGGACGTGCCTGGAATATCTCCCTAGGGAGGCGCCTAGGGGGCATCCTTAACAGATGCCCTTACCACCTCAACGGGCTCCTTTCGACGCAAATGTACATATGATTAGGCCATTGTTTGGGTTGGTGCGCTGTACCTGGCATGGCGTGGACCAGGTCCCCACATATCACCATGAACCTGGGCTGTGGGCTGAGCTGGTTCACGGCCTCCACCGCCTGTTGGGTGAGCCGGACCTCGTCAGCCCACTCATCCCCTCCTCCGTCACAGTCGCCCACACTCCAGGCCTTCATCAGCCCCAGCTGGGGGTCAGCAGCCTGGATGAAGCAGAAGGGACCCCTCCACTCTCGCTCTGCATCTGGGAGGAAAGCGCGAGGACAAGCTTGGACTTAGTAAGGAGTACATCCATTGTAGATTTATATGAATAAACATTTGTTTCACCACGAGTGGAAGTACCTTTTAAGTGTTGTCTATTGAAAATGTAGAGCTGTGGTCAATGCCATATTGCTAGTAAACTCTATAGTCTATATCATACAGAAGGCGGACAATGCCTCTGGTACAGAACAGTAGTAGTTTAAAACATTTGAATCTACAAAAGCATTTCTCATAGGATGTCATTGCAAAAGGCTGCATGGGGGGTGCATGTGCTGTAGCGTGCATGGCTTAGGTGACTGCTGTAGCGTAGCACCTCCAATTAAATCTGAAGCGCCCTGTCTAAGCACTCCACAAGCTGATGTGTCGAGCCATGTCTGTGTCCAGTGTAGCAGAGGTTAGTTGTTGTGCTCACACTAAATCACCATAGTCACCAGTCTATAAACTATTAACCCTTGCAGGAAAACTATCCTTTATATCAGAGCAATGTCAGAGGGTAAGCAACAGTGCTTTGGCGCGAGGGCTGATAGACATTTCAGCCTTCCACCAACACACAGGTAATAAACGGGACAAAAGAAAAAGGACTTTAAAAAATTAACATTCATAATTGTGAATGTTTACATGTTATGTTCAATTAAACCATGGCAACATCTAATGTTTGTGCAGTATTATTTTCAGCAGACTGTGTTTTTCTATTGTGACTTAGATGAAGTTCAGAGCACATTTAATGACCAATTCATGCAAAACTCTATGTAATCCCAAGGGGTTCACATACTTTTTCTTGCAACTGTATATGTTGGAAGGGATTTTTATTTTCTTTTAGATATTTTAAATAAAATATTAGGCTACGGCTGTGTTGATACTTCAGAATACTTAAAGCTGAACTACCTAAACATTTTCACATTCTACCATGTTTAAACACGTTTTATATGAAAATGGTTACTTAAATGTAATCCTCAGACCTCAACAACTTTCATGACCACCACTCAATATTGTTGATATAGCCATTTCCAAAGTTGTTGCCGAGTATGGATTGAATTTGGAAGTTCCACCTACTCTGACAGACCTTTGACAGAGCCAATGAGCACTGAGTCTCCAGTGTATTCAGCACAGCAGATCTGACGGAAAACTGAATAATGGCAGTTGCCGATGCGAAGCCCCTAACATTTCTTGGTAAAGTAAAACACAGTATTTCTCATGTTTTGGCAAGAATATGGGGACAATGAAAAACAAAGTGTCAATATATGTAATAATATGTAAAAAGATTTCCACAGTTGGAGAGTTCTAAAAGAGGTAAAATGACTACTCTTGTGTTAGCCTACTTCTCCATGCCGTGAGTAGCCTATTCTATTCCAATCTATTCCATCAGGGGACATATAGCCTACGCCTTTCATTATTATTTGTGTACGTTTGCAAGCGTCATAATTTTGCATGTCTCAACGTAAATTGTATAGCTTGCTCACTTTAGCTACAGAAAACAGTCAACTGACACATAATTTCACGTATGGCTACATTAGATGCATAACAACTGGCTACTAGATGTGGGTGGGTCGGAGACGTGAGTCTGCAGTGGCTAGATTGTACGGTAATACAAATGCATTTTATTTTTCAGAAACTGGACAACACTGGCGACGGCAGTTTACAAACCCCTCTGCCTGGCATGAGATAAACATAACCTTCTTTACATAAGTGTGGCTTTGAGTTATTCATACGATTAATTTCATATTTACACTTTATATAAAATTATGAAGACATATAGTAGCCTAGCCTATGGACTTTGTAGAATAAATGTTTAACAAGTCCTAAAGTTATTTATTACTAAAAGGCAATATGAAAGTATCATATTGAACATAATCGATATGTCCACTGAGCCAAAAAGGATACAAAATGAAAAAAAAAAGATTGGATTGCTAAAGTTTTGAACCAAGAGCTCTATATTACAAGCGCAAACGAGCAGTGCTCTACCAATTGAGCTAATTGGATGTACAGATAACATTGGCGACAAGTCTTATTCACCTTGTCTGTCAGAAGCATGGGGAGGGGTTGGCATTATTGTTTACAAACATGTGCTGCCATCTAATGGCCAAACAAGGGATATAGGATGCGGGGTAGTGTGGCTTTAATCAAAGGCGCATTCACCTGGCAGCTGAGTGAGTACAGAAACAGAAGCAGGAAACGGGGATACAACAGGCCAGTTATATTATTGACAAATGCGTATTATAGATGAAAGGAAATGTGCTGAAAAGAATGTGCATAATATTGCATAAGAGGGGCCCTAACGTCTAATCATTTTAAAATATTTATTTAAGAATAACAGAATGTGAGGCAAATGTCCACTTGGCTCTGTGTGTTTAACAGAAGGACAAAAGAGAAAGCCAAGTATACTGTAGTGAGGGACATCGAAACCTACTGTGTTGTGCTGCCAGTGCCTTCTTGTCAGAAATAAGAGTTTCCACCGTGGAAATTGCACAATGATCTCTCATGTCTCGAGATGGAAATTACGTAATTTTGATACCCTAGATTACGAGTTGGGGTGACCTTCAAACTTTAAACATGGCAGAGAAAAGGATATAATTTATATCCATTAGCTAGACCTTGCCACACTGAGTACAGCACAGATTAAAACAGTAGAGGAGTTTCCTTATCCCCAATTAGTGTGCATCTATTACATCTTTGTGACACATTAAAACCAGGTAGCAAATACACAGAGCTGATCCATACCGGAAAATGAATGTTACATTTTATTGTGTTTTACAGAAATATGGCGTTTGAGCCCTGCTTCTCAAACACTGCTTTTCGACAACAAACCACTTAAACAAGACATACTCCTGGGAAGTAGGAACGTCCAACTAGCATGTGAAGGCAGCAATATGCCCCTTTGTCCTTTGCTGGCCACAAACGAACAGATGTAGCAGTCTGCATATATTAGGAGAGTGCAGAAACTGGTGCATTCCTGTTGTCTGCCAACAAACCCGAATGCAAACATGTGACTGAACAGACAGCAATGCGGACGTAATCTGACACACACAAACACACAGCAGAAGTCTGAAGTCCTCAGTGTTTAAACATGCTTTCCTGAGTTCATGATAATTATGTTCCCCCAGAGAAACTTCTGGAAAGAAAGCAAGAGAGAGGGAAAAAAGAAGCGTGCTCTGGGAAGTATAAGAGGCTTAACAATGATCCTCTCTGGATAATTGTCACTTATGAAAGCATGTGGAACGCATGGCCTCATCCTGCCCTGAATCAAATGTATTATGAAAGCCTTCTTTCTAACCTAACTACCACTGGTGATCTTAATTAACGACTAAACAGAGCAGGCCTGGGCATTTTAATTTAGATCAAGCCAAGCAATATTTTAGATTCATCTGTTAAGAAACAGCCACAGTTGGACAGGACTGAACAAAAACAATATCTGCAAGTTAAATGCTTGTAATGCTTTGTTTTGAGTTTATCAACCAGTGAAATGTGCTGTAGGTAAGATTTCACAGGTCAGACATCCTCCAGCTATCAGTGAGTCAAATGATCTGTGATCTGCTTTGGTTGGTATAGCCCCTGCGTCTAGTCCAATAAGATTTTGCCAGCTACCCGAAGGTCCTGACCAATCAGAGTGTCTTCTCCCTGATTGGTCTGGTGCAGGGGTCTGCAACCTTTACTATCAAAAGAGCCATTTCTGCCCAAAACATGTATTTTCATCCGTTTGGAGCCGCAGAAAATATTATACTTGGTCTATCAATCAATTATAGTTAGCCTATCAACATTAATAGACCTAAATGAGAATGAAGACTTTTTTTAAATGAAACACTTAATTGCCAATTTCTGGTGTCCTGAAAAACAGGACATACCAAATACTGGCCTGCTACTGTGCACTCACAAGCTCAGTTCTACATGATTGTTAAAGCCACAGGGAGCCACTGTAGAGGGATCCACATGTGGCTCAGGAGCCGCAGGTTGCAGACCCCTGGACTGGTGAATCTACCTTGCCTGTCATTCACAACAGGTCTGTCTGGGCTTCACAATGGTAGACAAGCAGGCTCCAGACGGAGGGAGCAGAGGAGACAATGGGTTTTGAGTTGCTCATCTACAAAATGTTGCTTACTTTCCTTGTTTTATAGCTATTGCAGCTCTTGTTACAATGCTCAAATCACCTATAGCACCGTTAAGCAGACAACCAGCCCCTGGCTAAAGAATATTTTTCAACTAAATTGTTACATTTTGCAGGATCACAACTAGCCAAAAGAATGGTGAAAAGCTTTTTGCTTTTATTGTGTGCGTGTGACAGAACATGTTAATTCTTAAGAGAATGCAGACATGTTAGTTTAAATAAACTGAAACATTTTGTTAAAAGATCATTCTTTACATGCTAGTGTCTAGTGTGCAACTACAATACTAACCCAACGTTTCACTGGTCACTATCGGCATTATGGAAGGTTTTCCCCATAGTGATTGATTGTGTTGTGTTGAGGGACTTGAAAGGGCTGGATTTTTATGGAAATATGATTTACATGTCATTAAGGCAAAATTCCCTTATGGAAAAATAAAAGGTAACTGACAAGCCAATTCAATTTGGCCGCAGGTGTGATCATTTCTGGATAGTAACCATTCATCACCAACTGACACCAACAAATGAAATGTTCGGTTCAAAAAGAGAAAAAGTCTGTCAAACGTGACAGTTAGAAATTGGACTGATATGCTGTGGCCTTCATATGTGGCGGCCTTTAAACACTCAGCTGTGGTGGTTGCAGCCACCCAAACATTCAGTTTGAGCCATCCCTTCAGTAGAATCTTTTTGGAGAAACCTGTATGCTGCCATCCAGATGTGGTCTTTTTCAGGGACGTGCCTGTATTTTCCATTAAGACATTGCAAATAGCATCGATCATATAAACACAGTAGGTGCTAGATTTGCTTGTCAGCAGTCCTGACCTATTGCTGATTGATGAAAATGTGTTGCATCATGATAGGCAAAATATGGCAACAAAGGCACTATACAATTGTGCACATGAAAACCAGCATTTGAAGCAGCCTTCGAAATGAGACAGTCTAGTCACCCTGCCATGAGCCATGACGCAACCGGTCTTCGAATGCAGCCTTTGAAGGATGTGGCCCCTGAATTGGGACGCCTACAGTATGTAGTCAATGCCAATAGGCACACTATTGTACCTGCAGACAATATTATTTCTACACTGGGGGAGAATCCCATGACCTCTTTGTCCTCTTATCTTGTTGTAAAAAGATAAGAGGACAATTTGCAAAGCACATTGATTTCATTATATTTGTTGTGAGTACACAGAATTCATAACAGGATAACAGGACAGTGACTCTCATTTGAGTAATGTTGCTGAATTATTTAACTAAATATTTTTGAAAAACAGACTAGAACAGCAAGGAGTTTAAGAGAAACTGCTAAAGCTCCCATGACAGCAGATAAAAAGGAGGCAGCATTGTGCAATTGTGAGATTATGCTTGGCGAGTGCTACTTCAAACATAAATCATTGATATCTCAGGTGGCTGATAGAGCATTCAAAACAATAAAATTCCTAATTCGATATGAAAGCACATGTAGCTTGCTTACATAGCAAATAATGAAATATTGAATAAAATGCTATATCTTGCCTGGAGGTCTAGCGCCTTGCTTTACAGTGTAGATGAAAAAATACTTCTTTTTTAATCAAAAACTACTGTACAAGTAGGCTATAAGTCAGTCTACAGGGTTTTAACATCCTGCCTTGTCTGATGCATTTTAGTGAAATCAATAGTCAACCATAGATTTTTGAGACTACAGCTGACTTACCTCTTTTATCCACCAACATGTACTCTCTAAATGCTACAGGTTGTGAAATCCTTCTCTGCATGGCTACTATCCCTTACATTTTGAATAATTACAGACAAAACACATAGTGCTTCTTATTTCATTTACATCAATGTTGTGAACTAAAGCAAAACACAAAGCTACGGTAGGTACATATTATTTAAGATACCGCTACCACTTAGACAAATGTATAAAGCAAAATTAAACAGACCTTTCAACTGTCCATTTCTATCTGTTATTACTATTGTCAAATCAGCATGAGCTTACAGCATATTAGGTTATATGTAATGCTACTGTACTGGACTTGGAGCAGAGCACCAGCTACGGTCTCATGTTACTAGCCACCAAGAAGAACCGTACGGTACCGTAGCCAAATGTTAGAAAAAAGCTAACGTTAGCTTGATACCTTCAGTTAGTCCCTTAAAAGTCCGATGTCTCGCCCTTTGAAAGATATCTTCGCTTCCAGCCATATGTCCAATTGTTAAAACCGTAACTGAAAACAATTCGCTCAGTTTATTTAGATTGCAATTGCTACTATGGAAAATAGTCAATCTCTGCTAAGTTGATAGAGCTTTCGATTGGCTAGACTGACCATCTGTATCGGTGATCGACTACAATGTCTGCGAATCTAACAGCCAAGTACATGCTTGCAAGCTTCAGGAATCAGCATAGACTACAATCTCATCAGATAACATAAAACAAAAATATTTTTACTGATTCAGGCCTTATGATTTCCATTATTCAAAACATTGTACGCCTATTAATTAATATATGCTATTAAAAAGCAACTCAGCACACTGTAAACCCTTACATTTGATTAGGCTAATTGATTTATTATCAGCAGACCTATTTGCAACAGAAAACACATAGGTAGTAGACAAGACACCAATAGGCTATAACAATGGTCCATCTCAGCAGCAGCAGCAACAATAAAAAATAAATTAAATAGACATAGTTTCAATTAAATTATTTTTATATGTGATATAGCATATTTGATCATTACAGCCAGAGAGCTGACAGGGAAATGTGATATGAAAAGTGATTTAACCAATATGCTGCATAAGCAACATTTTCACAAACAGCTTGCTTTTAAATACATGTTGAAAACAAGACTGGACTTTTATCCAAATGTCATCGTTGATTAGAACCTGCAGCGTAAACCTCACACTTCCATAGAGACAGAGGACCCTTTTCATTTACATCTCTCCGGCCCCATCAAAAAGGGCTCATACACGTGCGACTTTATGATTTCAGAATCTCTACATCAATCTCTAATGCCATCATCCCTCCCCTCACCCACCCCCTCCTCCTCTCCTCTCCTCTCCTCTCCTCTCCTCTCCCTTTTGCGCACCAGGCTAACACACCCTCGGCTCTTTTATTCGCTAGCTCGCATTGTGTGCCTCGCTTCAGTCTCTGCCTTGCGTGCGTAAGAGCGCACTGATGGATATGAGCTGAAACAGTTCTGACGCCACACTTCAATCTCGTAGTGCCGTTGGTAAAGGACTTGCAAACGCCTATAGCGCAGGGAGTGTCTAACTACTCGGAGGACAGTTCGCTATCTATAGGTGTAGTCAACGTAAATAAAAACACTTGACATATAAGTATTTATTTCGTCAAAGCAATGCTCGTCGCCGCGGATGGCGGCGCGCTGTCGCTTGGATGTATGTTTCTGGACTTCTCCTAAATTCGACACCGTGCGCCTTTCTTCTCTCCAAGCCCTGTCGTTTCTTTGTGAAGTTCGGCGGAGGAGAAACCACGATGAGGGGGAAATACTTTCTCCTTGGCTACTTGTTGGTCAAAGTTATGGCTCTGGTGTGTAAGGCTGACGGGGAGCCGGGGCCGCTCAGCGGATACGTTATGATCACCACCTCCAACGGCTCCCGGGAGGAGGAAAGCGTATCTGAAGAGCCTCCGCACAAAGAGGAAAAATGTCTGGGTTATTACGACGTGATGGGCCAGTGGGACCCGCCGTTCATCTGCAAAACGGGCAACTATCTGTACTGCTGCGGCACCTGTGGCTTCCGCTTCTGCTGCTCCTACAAACACTCGCGACTCGACCAGAGTACATGTAAAAACTACGACACCCCGGTGTGGATGAAAGCCGGACAGACCCCGTTCAAGAAGATGAACAAGCTGCATGACAGTACCAAAGACAAGACGAACTTAATCGTGTACATTATTTGTGGAGTAGTGGCCATCATGGCTCTCGTGGGGATTTTCACCAAACTGGGGCTGGAAAAGGCTCACCGACCCCAGAGGGAGAACATGTCGAGGTATCTCGTCTGTCTCTTTCGCCCTACAGCCCCCCCTCCTCTCTCTCTCTCTCGGCACAGCCTCTCTCTGCCAGCCTCTTTCAGTGCGCTTGTTTACCACAGATTTGCGGTAGTACGCATCGGTCTGTTGCGCACCCCAAGTTGTTTTGTTCCAATCAGTTATCTTCTATGTGATATAGATAGACATGAATGGATTGTCGGCATGTGAGAAAATCAAATGTTGTTGCTGGCATAAAATGTTAAACGGACTAGGCGCCAACGACAAACGGGCGCAACCCCTCCCAAATCACAGGAGTGTTTATGGTCTTGCCACTTGAGCCTACAAAAGACATTGTGATAACATTACTGTATGGTGGGCTACAAGGCTTTCTTTCACTAAACGGATTACATACGTGTTGGAGACTATAGTGAATTATAAATGCAATATGCCGGTTATCTTACATAGCCCATATCTCTTGGTTTTTTAATTAGACCATATAATGCAACAGGCCACTAAAACTTGAACTGCCAAAGTAAACCTAATATTATGTTCATGGGAACCCTGGTATTTCCAGTTTGTTGATCCAGACTCAAGTGCAGTGGCACAGCCCAACTGAATAATTAAATCAAACTGTGTTGTGCACACACAATTCCTATGTATCTTCTTCTCCATGTGTTTCTTTCTTTCTCCGTGTGGCAGGGCCGTTGCCAGTGTGCTGCAGGGTGGATGTCCAGGTGAGCAGTTTCGAGGGAAGGAGACCCTAGGGACGCATTCACAGCACTATGTTGCCAGGGCCACTAACCTCCGTGAGTTGTGCTGGGAGTTTTGGGCGCCTCATTACCTGCTACTGTGAAGTGTGAACTGTGTGGGGTGGGGTGCACAATGCTTTGCAAGTTATTAAAAATTAGCATTTTTATTAAATATTGACTGCTATTTCAAAGTGTCCCAAAATTGCAAAAAAAGGTTCAAATGAAGTATAGCCTACATGTGGTTGTTAGAAGTTATTGATGCAATTTTGTGATTAGGGCAGAGTGATGGTTTGGAATTAGCAAGGGAAAAAATAGCTAATCTCATCAAGAGACTAGTGAGATGCTGGTCCACACAGTTGTCTGCTGGCTTGGTTGAAAAGGCATCGTGGCCTTCATTCTAATCTCATGCCGACCAGATATGACACAAAGCGCAAAACATTTCTGCTCCTGTTTTTGATGAGCTTTTCAGATCCAATGGTTATTCACTGTTTTATTTTTGTCTGTGCCTACATATTATAAGATGTGGTGAGAAAGGGATGCAGAGAGAGAGAGAGAGAGAGAGAGAGAGAGAGAGAGAGAGAGACATGGGTGGGAGTATGGTGGAAGTAGATCTCTGAATGCTGTCTATTTATGTTGTGTCTCGTGGGCTGGTACAGCGTGGTTAGTTTAGTTTTTTACCAAACAAACACCAAACTCAGGACACCACACACACAGACGTGCACACACACACATATGCACAGCATGGCACGTAAACCCAGACACATGGAGACACACACACACACACAGAGCAAATAATCGAAGTAATTTGGTCTCATGTCAAATACTGTCATCCAAATTTGGCGCCGATCTCGTTGGCTGACTTTCCCTATTGTTCTGGTCACAGTGCACAGGGACATTTAGGTCGCAGCTCGCCCACCTGGGCTAGAAGCAAAACATTTGATTCTGTGAGGGAGCTGGACAGCCAATATATCTCCCTCCAAAGTCCCATGTTTTTTTTTAACAAGCCTCATGTGCAAGAAGCCAGCGTCGTTCCACCTGACTGCCGCCCAAATGCCTCCACAGCTCCCTCAAGAGTTCATTATGGAAGGTGGTGTTTTGCCTCGTTGATGCGCTGCAAGAGATGTGTATATTGCTACATGTCATTTAATGCTGCACTGAGCTCCCAAGTCTAACGTTTGGAACAATGGCAGGAATATCATGTCAGAGTCAGCTGGTTAAGTCTGGGGAAGGTGTAGGTTCCTTTGTTTCTGAGGAGCAGCAACATGGCAATTTAGCTCAAGAATCTTCTTGGATTTTAAATGAGATTATTTTTATGCTCATGGAGTGAACGGCTCTGCTTCAGAGCAATAATGACATGTTGTAATTATTTAATTAAAATGTGTATGTGTGAGAAATGCTTGGGAAAAATTGAAACAGTCTCTCACTATGTCCTGGTTTTTTAAATGCTTGATTGTTAGACGGAAACCAAGATTTCTGGCCTCTGTTCATGTACCAGTGGTTTATCAGTTTTCACACTAGGAGTGTGAAAACCCATCTCTGATGGCAAAAGAGGGACATGTAATGTAGTGGTGGATGTTACAGTGGCGTTTCCATATTGACTAAGGACAGAGTGACATAACCATATTCAGTATGAAGCTACTACACCCACAAACTGCGTCACAATCATCATGAAAGTGGATCTCATGAAAAGGAACAGAAGGTCTGCATTCATTAACATTACAGTTTTGCATCAAACATATGTTTGGCCTTTGCAAAAAAAGTCCAGCCATAAAAAGAGATTACAGTAATAGGATCAAACATGTTGTTTGTTGGATATCGGATGTCCATGTATCGTTAACGGCACAGCGTGAAGCCGATCACATAAATGGCTAAGGAAGCACTGCAGTGAAAGAGCGATTATTATTAGTAATGTGGAACCCGCTCTCCACAGAGCCCAGTAATCCCGGGGCTTGTGGGTAATCATGTGGAATGTTATTAACCTCTGTGATCTGACAGGATCCTCCCGGGGACTACCTGATTGGGTTACAGGTCCCTCCGCTGGCAAGGGACACTTTATCAGAGAGAGAGGGACGATTGGACGCAGGAAGTATATGTACGATTGATAAAAGGCCAATCTAATGGACAAGGAGGTGTTGGATGTACAGAGAGGGGGAAAAAAAGTAATTGCAATGTAAAGATAAGGACGGAGGTGAAATGGTCGACTGCACCCGTGCACAAGCTCACACACTGTCACACATGCGCACGCGCCCACACAAAGGGACATTGTTCAGCATGGCCGTGCGGCCGCGCATGGCCGCGCATGGCCGTGCGGGCTAATCTATTTTTAGTGAAAACCACATATTGATTATAGCTTATGGCCAGATTGCCCTATTACTGGCATCGATGAATCTAGTCTGGCAGCGGGTCTCCCCTGGCTCGTGCAGTCGAGGGGAGAAAACCTGTGGGCCTTGTGTAGCTGTCACTCACAGAAATCTATTTGTTTGTAAAGCAATCACTGAGCAGTTCTGCCGCTGTCATTTATATGCCTGGCCCGCACGCACATTTGTCAACAGCAGCACATTGGATAAACAGCTAGCAAAGCCCTGGCTCCCAGCCCATTTTGTTGCTGTGCATCGATAAACTCTTTAACCTTTATCATGTACATGAAAAACAACTGAGATTAATACTATCAATTAGTAATACGAAAGCCTGGATTTCTCAGGTGGGTATTCAGTACTGGCCTCTGCATATTAAAAATAGATTGTTTAGCTGTGACTACTGTACTTAGTGATGCCAAACCCCAGAACATTCCCCAGTAGATCTGCATGCCTGACTGGAAGACTTTCATGTCATCATAATCCCACAACAGATGACAAACGTCTTTGTTTGAAAGTCTTGCAGTCTCAAAGAGTCCAGAAGAACTGATGGAAATAAGAGAGAGAGAGAGTAAGAGACAGACAGACAGACAGACAGACAGACAGACAGACGGTACAATGTGTGAACGATGTGTTTGTTAGTACTTCAATGAAAGCTCAGTAAATTGTGATGAGATTGTTTGATTTGATATTTAGCATGTACTGTAATGGCATCACGATGTTAAGGTCTTGAGAGGTGCTAAGCTTCCATGGTAAAACAGAAGATAATGGCTTCCTTACATACAGTGCTAACTGGGAAGTAATTAACATTCACCTGTGTGGATAATTGCAGCAAATGCTTTACTCCAGGCTAAAAGGACTTGTCTCTGTGTGTCATTTTTGTGCACACACTATGCATTGCGGTAGTGTTCTAAATGTGTTTACAGAGTAAGTTACCCTCAACCCAACATTTGTAGCCTTAAATCAGGGTTAATTACTTTTACAGAAGTTATAATACTTCCCTTAACATCCAGCAAAGGACCGGCTTGTCACTATAATGGATAATTGCCTCAGAGAATGGTGAGGAAAATGCTTGTCTGCAAAATACTAGTCCATTTTGTGTGTGCATGTGTGCATGTGAGCGTGCGCGTGTGCGTGCGCGCGTACCTGTCAAGTGCCTTGGCTGAGGTGCGAGTGTCCTTCGTTAAAAGTAGGTGACCGTGTGACCTTGTCATCCAGGCTGTCATCTGAGCCCTGTGCATGTCACTTCTGATCTACAGAGTGGTTAGGACAGATGGACGGACACACACACACACACACACACACACACACACGCCAGCGTAGACGGCAGAGACTACTGAGCCCAGTCAGCATGAGAGAGAAGAGAGAGAGCCTAACAGAGGCAGGTGTCTCTGGGGCTTCATCGCAGAACAGAGTTCCATTTGATCCGCTTTCCTTGGGTTTAAACCATAGGTTCAAACAGGCAGGGAACACAGGGAATGGCTGGTTTGTTTGTCAGCCAGGAAGCCGGTGCTGTAGCGACAGTAAGCCTGCAGGAAGACATCAGGCCTGTGAATCAGCTCAGACAGAGGTAGCGCCATCCGCTCTTCTCCTGGGCTTCGTTTTTGCACCACATTTCTGCCTAATTTCCTTAACGGGAGGCCTGCTGACTGCTTTGGGACCCCATTAGACTTCTGTATATTAGGACTCCGGGGCCTCACAGATGACCAGCATCAACGCTGCCTGCAGTGGGGAGGCAGTGTGGTGGTGGAGGTGTAGGAGAGGATAAGGTAGTCCACAGTGAGGTCTAGCAGGTGGGACTCGTGCCGTCGACGCCATTAGAGCGCCTCCATCGGCGTTAAGTGCTTTAAGTGCGTTGAGTGCTCTTTCTGCCGGCTCTATAGAAAATCAAACAATGCTCAGCTGAGAACACTGATACTAAGGAGAATAGATTCATGTTAGCAGTCTGTCTCATAAGCTTAGTGTTTTGTGTCCATACATCTGTGTAATTCTCTCCATGTTGTCATTGCAGGGATGTAATAAAAGAAGCAATAGGGACGTTGAATATCTTAATTTATAATCTGCCCCCCCACCACCACACACACGCACGCACGCACACACACGCACTCACGCTCGCACACACACTCAATGCCTGTTATCTCCTTTCTCCGAGAATATTAATCAGTTCATTTACTCTCAAGAAGTCTTGCGGTTGACAGGTAATTACGCAAATTTGAGAGTGTGCGCGTCGGTGCGGGTCCGCGCCCGAATACGCGCCGGAATGCGTTGTTCCGTTGCAGCGTATTCATGCGCGCGGGCGCGTGTCAGACACATAACTGTCCCAGACAGGACATTAAATATTCCCCCCATCTATCTCCACATACCTATTTCAATCTCATTTACAGCTGACTATCTGTAATGGTACGGCAGTCCCAGAGACGGCACAGCTCAGCGTGAGATGAGCACAGTCCACGCGCCTGTGCTTATTACGTGCACATTTCAATTAAATGCAACACCGACTCTTTAATTGGCCCTTTAAATGAACACGTTGGGCCTTTCACAAATATTAGGATTCATATCTGTTGAACATAAAAATAGTGCCAATGGAATCTGAGGAAAGGAAACTTATTTATTTATTTATGTAAATGCTGCCATCCAATAACTTGGTTCCAGTTTTCCAAGCATGCCAAGTTTACAAATTCATATGCATGTGCATGTATTATTTTATTCCAAATGGCTATAAATTGGCCCTGCAGAAAACAGCATTGTGCACTTCTGAAAATATAATAACCATGTCAGAAATCTATTGAAGCGAGCCAAATCTCATACAGGAATTATTAGTCCTAACATGTAGCTGTGTTGTGCCATGGGAAAGCCTGTGTAATCCGCAGCTATTGTAACACACTTTGCCTTTCACTCTGTTCCTAATGGAGAAAATACAGCCGTCTTCACATTTCAGATACAACAGCAGTGTATGTCTTTGACGTTACCCAACAACCCTCCCTGTTGTGCAGCGCACAGACTCTCCTTGTATGAAATGCGTCAAAAGCTGTCAATGTAGCTAAGCTATGCTACTGCGCGCTGGGAATGGGCCGCAATCCCTGCTTGTGCCCACACATTGAGAGCCTTGGCACAGACGGAGAACAGTCTGTTTGGGTTAAACTGGCCAAAGAAAACACTTCCTGTGTCCCAAGGCCTTCACTTTGTTTCCATTCTAAATGTATATGAATAACATGAATCAGTCCCAACACACACAAACACACACCTATTGGCTGTACCCTGGGGCAGGCAGGCAGCAGATCTGCTTGGCTGCCTGATGGACGCCACAAGCCATGTCAAGTCACGGGCTGGGACAAGTATTGCCACCCGCCCACCCTGGCCAGCGGTCAGGGGAGAGCTGGCACCTTCTGTCTCTCTCTGCCTACGGGCGTCAGTATGGCCTGGCTCCATCCCCAAGTTGCCTTAGGGAGGGAGGGACTTGTTGGCAGTGCCCTTGGATCACCCCACCACCATCACACACACAGACAAACACTGCTGACCCACCCTCCCTCGTCCTCACCACCAGCTCCTCCCTTCTGGGCACTGACCCACAGCAGGGGTTCAGGGGCATGTGGCAGAGCGGAAGTGCGTCATGGAGCTGATCTCAACAGATCTGCTGCCTGTCTGTCTGTCTCCCTGTCTGTCTGGCCTGCCTGTCTGGCCTGCCTAACCTGCCTGCCTGTCTGTCTGCCTGTCTGTCTGCGTGTCTACCTACCTGTCTGCCTGTCTTCCTGCCTGCCTGTCTGTCTGTCTTCCTGCCTGCCTACCTGTCTGTCTGTCTGTCTGTCTGCCTGCCTGCCTGTCTGCCTGCCTGCCTGCCTGCCTGCCTGTCTGTCTGTCTGTCTGTCTGTCTGTCTTCCTGCCTGCATGTCTGTCTGCCTGCCAGCCTGCCTGCCTGTCTACTATACCTACAGTAGTGGAACAGCCTGTGTTTCAAAGCCTTTCCCCTTTCCTTGTGGGCTTAAACCAGGGTACTAACTCATTTCTACTTGCAGAGCTCCTTGTATTTGAGAAGGAGGGGATGGGGGCTTCGGGATTTAAGATTTTCCGCGGAGAACAGAAGTGTCTGTAGTGTTTGTGTGTGTACGAAGAGCGCGGAGACACTGTGAGCTAAACATATTTCGTTGCAGAGCCTACATCTGTCAGAGTCCCTCCTCCACAATACTGGTTCATATTTGTATTTATTTTTAGTGTACATTCTCTCAGGGTAGCATGGTTCCTCAAACCGTCCCCAGCAAATGAATCTAAAGTAACCTGAAGTGAGGCATCGCACACAAGGAAACCAGTGAAAACAAGCCAGAACAAAACAGACCGAGAAAACTTTCTGAGTGTGATGCTTCACAGATACAGTTACAGTAACAATAGCAGAGCTCTAATAGGTGTGGTGGGTGCCGCTCACCAATCATTTGGATGAGCCTCTACGGCAGGGGTCGGCAACCTTAGGCACGCGTGCCATCATGGGCACGCGTAAGCTTAACCAATGGCACACTGGCAATATTTTTTTTAAAAATCTTTCACTTATCTTAAAAAAAAAAAAAAAAAAGTAAGTGGGCCACACGCTCATCCGGTTAATATAGTACGATGTTTTATAATCTGCATGGGAAATTGGCCTACATTACGTTATGACTTCCACGGACATTGCCGTAGCGCAACCTAGTTTGATTGATCCATCCGCTTACAGAAAACACAAGCCTCTGATTGGCTACCGTAC
>JAODOY010000011.1:152438-162699 GCA_025399855.1 Forbesichthys papilliferus | reverse complement strand
GTCGACGGTACATTTAGCAAATCGACGTATTTACGTAACTGGTGACGTCGGTTACGTCGACTAATCGTCCCAGCACTTAACTGCACCCCAGCTCTGACCCTTACTCCACCCACCGCACAACTGAATAATGTTAAAACACAGCTAGCATTGACCTATTATTTAGTTTACAGCTCAAAAACACAATTTAGGGTGCAGTTACTCTTTAATTGCATTTATGCTAGACAAGTGGACATGGCAGCTTACAGCTATTGTTCTTCATGTATGTCCAGACATCCCGCTCCTCCAGACTGTGAGCGAAGGAGCAGTTCCCGATATAATGGCACTTCTTCTGTTTCATCACATGGACACACATCTGCACAGACCACACACTATATCAGAACACACACCATATGCACAGGTTACATGGGGTATCCCCCATTCCAGTTAAGCAGCAAAATAAAGAGCATCAAAGGCTCATGATGGTAAAATTCAAGATTTTTTAGTTGTGTAGTTTGCTATGTTGTCTGAAGGGGCTTCAAAGGATGTTTCATGCCAGTCAGACAAAATTCCTATCAGAATAAAATACTAAGACAACCAGGTAATTATTGGTGTGTACCCAATAGTCTCTTGACCTATACTCTCACCCGCAGTCATGTTAATTCCCAGGAATAGAGAAAACGCACACAAAAAGCAAACCCTAATTTAAATGGAAAATCCAGATCAAAAGGAAGAATAGGTTTGTCCAAAATGAAAGACATTTTCCTAAAACCTTTTGGAGCGCAGCCAAAAATTTGGGAGCGCAGTTGAAATTCTATGAATCAAGGGCAAGTATAATCTGTTATGCTTAATACAGATTTACATACAATGAAAACAAAAGGTGAATAACTGCATATCTGGCAGTTATGTCTATATGGCTTAGTTTTTCAGAGATGATTAGGCCTACATTACATCTTCAGCATAGATGGATAACATACATAAACATTTAAACAAACAGCAAGGCACCCCTTGGACAAACTATTATAAAAGTTGATTGTCTCTCAAAATAGAGTAGATAGAGCAACAACATCAACAGAAATTCTATTCAAAGTAAGAGTCCCTTCTCATTACATCTGACCAACACTGGAGAGAGCACATACAGGGATCTAGGCAAAACATTACCACTACACTATTGTTGTAAATACAGGAAATACAAAGACAGGGCAAGCAAATACAACATTACATAAACACTCAATAATGACACATTATAAAAGACCCCTTATTTTCCTCCATCCTCCTATAAGCAGCACTTTGTTGTGTGCAAGTATGTACTAAAGTGTGGGTCCAGTGTAAATACAAAATTCATTATAAAACCAACTACAACCACTGGGTGGTAGTTGTATTATTCCAACTAACAAATCACCATTTTGACATTATCATGTTTGACAGGTCTATTTTAAAATATCTGCTGTAGCAGATTTGCCAATTGTGACAGTCACACACTATTGTATATATTTCTTCCCCACTTCATTATGGTTAGAACTTGAAGGACAACCAGCACAACTAGGCTAGAATACAGGAATTTGAACAAACCAAATTTTGAACCGAATATAGGCTTAAAGTTAGGGTATACATATATGTTTATGACTTCCTATTTAGCCATATAAAACAATGTATTCTGTACTGATCATATTGTGACCGCATGTGTACTATAGCTTCACGTGAGTGAACTCTATAAACAGGTTTTTACTGTAAATGCACAAAACGTGCAGCACAATTTAAACACTGGCTGCCGTGATCAAGTCACACACCCACCTCAAACCATACGTATTATTAATCTGCATGCTTTTTAAAAAAATGTTTTGCCAGTGTTTGAGACCAGATTCCAACAGCCGAGTACAATTTTCTATTCGCGTGGATAGAGTGTTGTTATGGTAATGCTAAACACAATTTGGGGAGACTCACATCATATTGCTGCGGGTAGGTGCGTGAGAAGGGCAGCGGCCGAACAACGACCCATTTCTTCTTCTCAAAGGACTTCACTAACAAGACCCGTCTCTCCTTCGTCCAGCTGGAGGGACATATGTACAAATGTTAAAAACCATCCTAGTTCAAATTCTTCCTACATAAATTGCACCAAGCATGACATGGCATGTAACATCATTGTTTACAAGGTCACACTCAAAATTGTGTTCATATTTTGCCATTAAGCGTTACTAGTAAGGGTGTAACGGTTTATGTCTTGTTTTCCTTTTTTTAATCCCTTGAGGGGTAAAAACTATTTTTCTGCCCTTTAATACATTCGCTCTGTAGAAGTGCACCTCAGCTTCTCAGCAAAACATTATCCGTGTGCCACACATGCACTATGATATGCCAACAGCGCCAGATCAACTAGCCTATCTACAGTGCATCTGAAAAGTATTCACAGCGCTCAACTTTTTCTACATTTTGTTATGTTACAACCCGATTCCAAAATTGATTAAAAAAATGTTTTCCCCTCAAAATTCAACACAAAATACCCAATAATAACAAAGTGAAAAAAGTTTTTTTGTCATTTTTGCACATAAGTATTCACATCCTTTGGTAGCAAAGTCTTTGCAGGACCTCTCAAGCTCCATCAGGTTGGATAGGGACCGTTTGTGCACATCTCTGCAGAGATGGTCAATCGGGTTCAAGTCTGGGCTCTGGCTGGGCCACTCAAGGACAATCACAGAGTTGTCCCGATCCCACTCCTTTGTTATCTTGGCTGTGTGCTTAGGGTCATTGTCCTGTTGGAAGATGAACCTTCGCATAAGTCTGAGGTCCAGAGCACTCTGGAGCAGGTTCTGATCAAGGATGTCTCTGTACATTGCTGCATTCAACTTTTCCTAGATCCTGACGAATCTCCCAGTTCCTGCCGTTGGAAAACATCCCCACAGCATGATGCTGCCACCACCATGCTTCATTGTAGGGATGGTATTGACCAGGTGAGAAGCGTTGCCTGGTTTCCACCAGACATGACGCTTGGCATTCAGTTCAAAGAGTTTGTGATCATTGTTTCATCAGACCATAACATTTTCTTTCTCATGGAATGCATTCAACTCCTAGCAGGCTGTCATGTGCCTTTTACTGAGGAGTGGCTTCCGTCTGGCCACTCTACCACACAGGCCTGATTGGTGGAGTGCTGGAGAAATAATTGTCCTTCTGGAGTGTTCTCCTCTCTCCACAGAACAACACAGGAGCTCTGTCAGAGTGACCATACGGATCTTCTCCCCCGATCACTCAGTTTGGCCGGACAGCCAGCTCTTTTCCGTTTACGGATGATGGAGGCCACTGTGCTCATTGGGACTTTCAAAGCAGCAGACATATTTCTGTAGCCTTCCCCAGATTTCTGCCTTGATACAATCCTGTCTTGGACATCTACAGATAATTCCTTGGACTTCATGGTAACCTTATGGCAACTGTGGTACCTTATATAGACAGGTGTGTGCCTTTCCAAATCATGTCCAATTAACTGAACTTGCTACAGGTCAATCAAGTTGTAGAAACATCTCAATAATGATCAGTGGAAACACTGTCAGTCTGATGTGACTGAGCTCCATTTTGAGTGTCATGGCAAAGGCTGTGAGTACGTATGTACATGTGATATCTTTGGTTAAAAAAAAATTGTATTGCTACAATTTCAAACATACTTGTTTCACGTTGTTATTATGGAGTATTGTGTGTAGAATTGAAGAAACAATTTTGGAATAAGGCTGTAACATAAAATGTGCGCTGTGAATACTTTGCAGATGCACTGTAATTAAAGAAAAGATGAGATAAAATGATTCCACTATATCCTTACATAGAAAACAGTAGGTGTTTGCTTCTATATTAAAGTTAAAATTAGAAAGAAATGTTAATCAATATATTGGAATACTAAAGAACACGACCTGATACAGAACCCAAAATATGCTGTCAGTTTCAGACAGTTTTTATTCCTTGGTGGACTTCATGGATTCATTATTGTATTAACACACCCCAGAGATTATACGTGAGTTGGACTTGAGCGCGGTACGCATCAGTGTAGGGTTGGGTACCGTTCACATTTGAATCGGTACCGGTCACAATCCGGTACCTAAACGGTACCTTTTTCAGTACTTTACTCTTTGTAATAATATTAATTTTAATTAATGTAATGTTGCTTAGGGAAAAAAATGTCTGTCTGACTCTTTACAAACAACGTGTTTTAGGAGTTCTGCTTTAGCCTACAGCCTAATGTTAGCATTATTGAACTGTGCCTCCCTCAGGTTTCTTGAACGCCCTTACCCTGCTAGTGGTCTATGCTGTGTATGAACTACATTTTCCGAAGCAGAAATATGTTATCTTACGTTAGCATGGCACACTTTCATAGCGACTTTAATTGTAGTTGTAGCCTACAGGGTTAAATCCGAAATGAGGACGTAAGTATTGCCGCTATAAACAGTAGGCCTAGTTTGATCTGAAACTGGAGATGTAACCTAATTCCTGCTTTATCATAGCTTTGCGAGACCATCCTGATCTCGCAAAGCTATGATAGAGCAGGAATTAGCTTCAGTTTAATTTCACCGTGACTTGTGACAACAATTACTATATTATCTCACTGCTCCAGTCTCACCTGCAACTACGTAATGTTTTACCCGAACCCCCCCCGACAATGTTTTGCCAAGAGCTGGAAGCGATGTTGTGCCGTGATTGGGTCCCCTTGATGGGATTGAGCATATAACACTTCACTTCCAGAATTATATATAGCTGCATAACACACTAAAATAAAGAGCTATTAATTCATTGAACATGAAGAATAGATACTGAAAACTCCTTTAGCCTCAAGGGCACAGCGAAAATTGAGCAATCTATAAATAGGCCAGAACTTTTTTTTATCAAAACTCCTGCAGCCAGCCCTGGATACATTTAACCCTCCATGACAAGTAGGAGTAAAGTACAGAAAAAAGGTAAACCTGTGATATCTTTTGGCTCATCGTCTCATCGTGGCTAATTGTCCTGAAACCAAAATTAGCCAACCTGATGTTTTGGAGTAAGCGTGCCCTGGCCCTGAATGTTAACTGTAGTGTAAGTGCAGGCCAGCGGCAGAGTGGGGAGGGGGAACAATCGTGCTCGGGCACGGTTCAAGGCTATTGGGTCTAGTGTGAGTACACCCTAACTCATCACAGGTAAACCAAAATGTGTTATTTCTAATTCAAAATACGTAATTTGTGTTACGATATTTATAAGACGTCTCTTGCCAGACATGCTGCTATTTGGAAGCACAGACTATAGCTAAAACAACGTGAGTGCGCTCTTTCCGATGGTGTATCATGTTATATTGCTTGACATTAAAAAAATAAATTTAAAAAAAGAGTGTTATTTACGTGCGTGTCATGAGGCAAAAAAGTTTAATTTGGGCACTGCTTGTTAGATTATATTGATAACTCTTTGGATCTACACGATTTGTGTCAATTACATTTTGATTAGAAATGTTGATTTTCTTGACTAGTTTGCAGGTATGTACAGTAGAAACATATACACCAGCTCAACAGGCTGTACCTGGTTGCGAGTGTGTGGACTGCGGTTCTGTCTTCCAGAACCACGACACAAAACCATTGATGTTGGTATCGTGATTTCGGTCTCAGTACCGTTACACCCCTAGTTACTAGATACTTTAATGTGGAGGGAGGTGCTCACCTGTGCCGAGCTTTTGCAGTGCAGTGTTTGAGGTTTTTGTCCGGCTCATTGACCTGTCCGTCTCTCCAGCATTGGCCACACACAAACTTCATCTTCAGATTTAGACCGCGCCCTCTGCCGGGAGCCGCTGCTACTACCCCCATTCCACCAATTCCCCCTCCAATGCCGTCTCCTCCTCCACACCCCCCTCCCCCCATTCCGCCCACTCCTCCTGTGCAAAGGCTGCTGCTCTGGTGGGGGATGTGCATAGGCTAGGAGAGGAGAAAAACAGTCAATCAAATGAGAGCCTTGCCGCAGCTGAAATTACCCCCCAACCCTTCCCTTACCTTCTGCTGCTTCTGGGCGTTTTGTTCCAGCCGGTGCCAGTGCCTTTTGGACTCCTGGACCATCTCCTCATGTGTGATACCTGCAGGAGACAGTCATGTACATTGAGTCTTAAGAGAGTGAGTAATCATGCGGCTTTACTTCATAGGCTTCAAACAGTGTTCCAACCACTGCCAAGCACACATACACTAGTGTTACTTTTGGAATCTTCTTTTCTTTTCTTTTCATTTTAGTCTTAGTCCTGTGTCAAATGCCCTAGTTAGTTTGTCTTTTTAGTTAACTGTATACAATTGAGTTTTGTCAAGTTTTAGCTGACTAAAAGTCTTTGCATTTTGGTCAGATGCAAGTCAAAAGAAAATCTCAAGTATTTTAGTCTAGTTTTAGTCACTGAATCAATCAGTCATTTTTCTATTTCCATTCCATCGTTTCTAAACCATTAGAATTATTATATTTAGCATTTTGGTCAGTTTAACAAATACATATTTATAAATGTAGTCTTTTATTACACTCATCTCACACAGGCTCTAGTCTACATAAAATGTAATTTATATGAAAACACAGTTTCTGGGCATGGAAAGGGAAGTGTGACCTACTGTACAAAAACATAAAAACGGTCTGGATAACATACGTAGCTGCAAGCTAAATGCTTGATAACTAAGCCTAGTTTATACTTGGAGTAGCACACATAGCATGCTACCGGTAGCCAATCTAAAAATCAATTCAGTCCTATGTTCGTTTCGCCACTAAATGTAATCAAATTCACAATCGGTCCTGTCGGTCGATCTGTCCTGGTTTGATAATGAATATAAAAGACAGCCTGCACAATTTAGACTTAAAATAGCCAAATTGTTTGCCAAGAAGTTATGTTTATTGCAAAAGAGATGTTACCTCAACCCGGGTGGTTTTTCTCACTGTATTTATAATGCGACCAAATATCTAAGCGCCTCTTATTCCCTAGCATGTTGTGCGCATCAGCATTCGCATCATTGCATCCTACTCACTCCATATCCTCTCGTGCACCTGCACTATGCATGCCGAAGCAAACCGAATTAACACTGCTTGAATGATAATTTCGAGGAAAAATCAATTGCCTATAATTGTGTCTCCTTGTTCTCGGCTACTGACAAAAATAGTTTTTATTTTATGAATTACATTTTAGTGTAGTCTTTTTTTTGTCAACAGTATTACATGTTAATGTAGTCACGGTCAGCATTTAAGGACGTTGTCGCCGTCTCGTCATCGTCTCGTTTTAGTCAGGGCAAAAAGGTTGTTGAAGAATATATTTAGTCTAGTTTCATCTGACGAAATTAACACTAACAGACACAAACCTCAACATAACAAGAGAGGTACACCTGGTCACTGTGGTCTTCACTGTCGCTCTGCCCAACATGTCTAAGAGTTAGATGCTCTAACCTGTGTCCTGCTGCAGCACCCAGCACTTGAGCTCTATGACGGAGTGGGCAAAGGAGCAGCTGTCCTCGCGCTGGCATCCGTAGCGCACCTCGTGACGGCACACGTCAAACTGGCAGAGGGGGTGCAGGGGCCGTACTTTGCTGTAGCGCACATTGGCCGATCTCACCACGTGTACGAGGCACCTGAACCGAGAGGGCAGATACACATTTGTACCGACGCATGCTCAGGAGCGGTGCAACAAAATAGTCCGGACAGCAGACCGGGACTTCTCTAGCACTCACTTGTTGTCGTCAAACGAGTGTCTGGCTGTGAGGTTTGAACAGACCCCTAGGTTCTCTTTGCTGCGTTTGCTGATTATTCGAGGTTTACTATCAAAACATTCCTGTGGAAAGGGAAGATACAAGCTAGTGAGCCCATATGAGTGTGCCCAATTACACACCAACACCTGAAATGCAGTCTCTTTGTTAACATCACTCATTTAACCTTGCATAGGCTAACTCTTTTCTGCATGTCCTAATCTAGGGGTGTTTCTCAATGTCAAGGAAGGATCCTTGACGGCTGTATTTCAAGGATGCTACGTTACTGAATCTCGACAAAGTACCGTTCCAATGTCTAGGATACTTTAGAATTCTACCAAGGACTCAGTCCTTCGATCAGAATATTTTGAAGGATGCATGTGTGTATGTTAATTTGCAATGCATTTAAATGTAAGTGTCTTCAATTAAATGTCCACGTACATTTGCAAAACTATATCACCATAAATGTTTAATCAAGAATACATAAGATATTAATTAATAATGATGAATGTGCTACCAGTAGAATAAGATTGCTAACTGAAGCTGTACTATAGTATATTATGGCTTACTGTAGCCTACAGTACGGTGCCGTACTGTTACGGTATCGTACCTTCAAAGCCACCTTCTGTGTGCAATAGCCTAGAGAACCAAAAATATGCATCTCAATCAAGATCTGTCCTCGCGTTCTTGCAAGACCATTCTCAGAAGGACACTTGGCAAGAACGTACCTCTCAAGAACACAAGTATGTACCTAGCGTTCTTGGAATTGAGAAACAGCCATTGACTCCTAGTGTCCCACCTCACAGAGGAACATGAACATGCCCATGTGCAGCTGCAGGAGCCGAGTGACGCTGAGCGCCCGTCTCTCCGTGCTGCCCAGGGGGTCGAACAGCAACTCTCTGCTCAGGGCGCCCTTCCTCTCCTGGGTCCACACATCGATCTCCTCCTGGCAGTAGGCAAACGTACAGTTCTCCCCGTACTGGCACTCCTGACGCTCCTGCACCTCTGGGGGATGCACAGAGAAAGAAGGGCCTTGTATACCAAGTGGAGAGTGGCTCATGTGTCAAAGGTCTGAATATTGGTATAGAAATCAGCGTTACAAACATAATATCTTTATGGTTACGGTAGATGGCACTGCTCTCTGCTCTGCACTCCCCGGACACACTACACCGCTCGTCGCTTTGTAGCTGAAACTCATCTCGTGTTTACGATACAAGAGGTATCCCTCTCGTATGTTTCCCACCCAAAATGTTTCAGTCAATCCGTCAGTCAACGATATCTGTAGCGGCCGTTGGCAGTTGCCAACTGCGCTGGCTGCCAGCTTCAAACACCATGAAAGGCACTTTTTTTATTTTATAATTTAGAAAAAATAAATCAGGGCATTAGTCTGAAAACTCACATTTTTCCATACGGCATCCTGTTTTTTTAACTATATTTAAACAGATCTGGAAATTACTCAATTAATATTTCACACTCTTTCATACTGCTTGTTATAAATATAAATATCACATAAACCAAAAGGGCAGCCACACCAGGTACACAACTATACTTTATCTACTCTGTGCCAAAAGCCCTGCGTGGACAGAAATCGGACTTGAAACTCCGGCGACCACTGCAGCCCTGCACAGCTGTGCTGGCCACTACACTAGATTGGGGTTATCCTCAAAGTTTATAGAGGTGTCGATTGTTTTGCTTTTCTGAAGTCAGAAATAGATACAAGATATCATAAACAAAGTGAAATTCCATGCGGGATAATTAGCCTACGTTTGGTGGCGCCTGCCCTGGTGTACTAAAAAGTTTCACACAAATTTTGTTGGAGCGCCTGTAGACTGTAGTATTTTAACATGCTAATGTTTACCAGGATCATGCAGGCCAGTGACGACAGGACAGTCGACTTGCCAATGCCGCTTGATGCCTGTTAATTGAAAGTCGAAGCGCGTTTGGCTCCACTGTATTTCTATTTGCTTTTAAGATTATTTGAGAAGGCACTGGCAGGCTCTCGAGACAACCCCCCCCCCTTATAAAAATTAAACTAAGCGGAATTGCATGAATCACATAAATGGCCTATTTTGGATTGAAAACGGCGAATTTCGCCGAAAGACTACAAGTTTGCATGCCTGAAATATGCACACACACACACCTTTACAGAGCACAAAGGCTCCCAGGAAGTTGTTTCGCGCAGGTCGTGGCCGTACCCTCTTCCAGGTGGGGTCATCTGTGGTTTTGAGGCGACACAGCAGCACGTCTCTCTTACAGCGGTGGGCCGCCTCTGGCTGATACTGGTAGTCCATCACTCGTGGGCCTGGGACAGCATGGTACAACTACACTGTTAAGATACTGGTAGTTGTCCACAGCCATGAGCACGTGGTCCTGTGGTATGGTGCAAATTAAAGAGATGCTTTAGATAGCACAGTGGAAGTAGCAATGTTGGGACCCCACCTATACGACTGTAACAGGCGTGGCAGGCTTGGCGAAACTCATGGGTGGCTGCCAGAGGGTTCCTGGAGAGTAGAGACAGGTTGGTCCCCGATGGACCATTCTGGTAGACAGGTAGAGGATAAACACACACATATACATATACATATATATACACA
>JAODOY010000011.1:138043-152338 GCA_025399855.1 Forbesichthys papilliferus | reverse complement strand
ACCATGGCCTCAGATTTTGCGGTACTAATCCTCATCCCAGCCGCTTCACACTCGGCTGCGAACCGATCCAGTGAGTGTTGGAGGTCACAGACCGATGATGCCATCAGGACCACATCATTTGCAAAAAGCAGTGATGAGATCCCCAGATCACCGAACCGCAACCCCTCCTTACCACGACTACGCCTCGATATCCTGTCCATGAATATCACAATCACATATCATACATTACAGTATAATATATTGTATATACTGGTGAGTAAAACTGCCCATGTTTTGAGTAAATTAAGTAAGTCAGTCATTCAGTTTATGCTTTTATCCAAATCAACTTATAGTGAGTATAAGTATAGGAGCCATGGGGTTATATGGTTAGGCCTCTAACTCTAATAGGTTACCTATAGGCCCAAGCCAGGCCAGGCTATCCCATCTCCAAAGCCACGCTAAGAGTCCAGGAATATCATGGATGCTTGGACATATAGCCACCAGTGTCCGTAATGGTAATATTATTACTTTTTCCAGTAGTGTAACTAATTACTTTTTCCAAATTGGTAATAATATTACAATTACTAATCCGAGTAATGCTCCATTACTGAATTACAAGAACAAGATCTCTGGTCCTAACAAACTTCAGGTAGGCTAATTGAACTGACCTGTCCAATCATCTGGTTTGAGAGGCTACAATGTTTTCACTTTGGCCTATTGTTGACTCCTAAGGTTCATTATTGTTCCAATAAAGAGAATTCAATTTTAAAATGAGCTGGCTACACAGGTTGTCTTTATTCGAAAGGGGCGAGACAGGGTAGTGATAGTTAAAGTAATATAGTAATGTAACTAATAATGTAACTAATTACTTTTGATACCCAGTAATAAGTAAAGTAATGTATTTACTTTTTGAAAGATAAGTAACTAGTAACTATTTACATTTCCTGAGTAACATGTCTAACACTGATAGCTACACACAGGCACTCCAATCCAGGAGGTTTTGTCTAGTCAGACCACCACTATCCTATCACTAATCTTGATTTGATTGAATTTCAAATACATAAAACATCTGTCTATGAAATGCCAACATGTTCTCATCTTGACGTTATTATGGTGCATTAATAAACAATAATGTGAGGTGAATATTTTTAAAGGTGAGGTCAGTAATGCTGCAGAAATATTGATATTTGAACTAGATCAAACTCCCTTCACTGCCGTACGATCTGTTGTCTTGTGCAGTCTGCACCACTTTGCGTTCCCATTTACAGACCCAGGGCTGTGAACCTGTTCTCCCATGAAGAGAGCAGACACTTTATAAGATGCTCAAACTCAATGGACCATGCGTATGTCACCTGAGCATTCTGTGAGGTGTCAGAGAGATATAAATGCCCTACGCTGACCAGCCAACAACCATTACACACACAGAACGGGCAGCTAGGAGCCGTGAGGAGATATTCGCTAATTTTGACACAAAGTGTATTATCTTAGCTTAAGAGGTGGGTCTTATGTATCTTGCAGAAGATTAGTTACTCTGCTGCAAGAAGCTAATTTCACCATAGCAGTGCGAGGAAAGTTTTGTCTGAGCTGAGCGACTCTTGTGCCCTCCCTAGTGATGGAGGTGCAAGCCATCACTTATATTTACTCTTTTCTTTACTTTACGCTCTCTTTGCTTCTCAAAACCAGTGTCTTGAATTGGATGTAATGGGGAGCCAGTGAAAGTCTTGGTGGAAGAGGGTCAAATGGGACCAATAGTATCCTGTCAAGAAGAGAGTTGCACAAGTCTAGACGGGAGATAACCAGAGCTAGGACTATGATCTGTGCTGCTTCTATAGTGAGGAATAGCCATATCCTTCCTATGTAGAGGGAGAATATGCAGGCACGTGCCAATGTTTGCTGCTCATCATTTTACCATTCAGTTTAAGATTCTTCAGTTGGAGCGGAAGACACAGTGTCGTACTGTATACTGCTGGGCAGGTTTGCCTGAAGACAGTTTACCTTCCAATCCCGGAAAGGTAAAGAAGCTCAAAATTAATCAAGTTTGAGCTTGAAGTGATGCAAAGACAATAATGCACGGATGTCAGTTAGACATCCAAAGGTCTGAGTTGAGATACCTGTATTAGATGGAGGAAGAAGAAGAGGTAGACTTGGGGTTTGCCTGCATTGCAGTGACAGGAGAACTTTGTGATTACAGAGAATATATATCTTGTGCATAAGGAGCAAATAAAGGGTGTCAACACAGATCCTTGAGAGACACTAGTGAGCAGGGTTTGGACTAGAGACATAAAGCAACATTTAATATTTACAAGCCCCCCCCCCCCCCCCATTTTTTTTTCTAACTGAACACTTTAATGCAAGAAATGTAACATTGTTTAACAATATCAATAAGATGGAAGCTGGGAGGTTTGAAGTATGAGGGATGTGGAGGTTGGGTCACCTTGGTCACTGGGGGCTGGTTGAGATGAGCTGGATGGAGAGGACAGTGCAGAGTCAATCATTTTCACTACACACAAACTGCAGTGAATGCTATATAGATGTGCTTAAAAACAAGTTTATATAGGCTGCATGTATAGGTTACAATACATTTATCAAAAATTAAATTTCAAAAACATGTCTCTGACTGAAGCCTGTCTGGTATATTCCAACACAATCGCGAATTAGGTCTACCCTCATGCTTATTAAAGTTTGATGTTTGATCAAACAAAATGTAAACAATTCAATAGTTCTAATAAATAAAACCCCATAGGCTACCTCTGCACAATACTGTTCAAATTGAACATACAAAGCCTGTTTTGTTGACGACTGGGTGACTTTTGGAAAATGAAAGCAGATCCACATGGTTGATGATAGGAGGAGTGAATGAAACCTGCAACCACTTGATAATATTCGCCACAAATCGAATTAATGAACCAAAGTTCAGAAAGTCCTAGCATTGATTAGTTAGGTCTAATGTCATGTATGTAGACCTCCCTATGTATTTTAGGCAAAGCCAGCTGTCTACTCAAAAGTGTATGGGATTAAGAATCACTCTGAACTGCAGCTTCCTGATGCTGAAATATAGTTGGATTAACACACTTTAATTTTACTTTCAGAAATAATAGAAATACTCACTGTAATGTAACTATATAGTAATGCTGTAATTTGTTGCATCTCTTCCTTTAACCCGCTACCACCAGCAGCACCACACCATCACCTCGCAGCCAAAGCAACCTTTTCTACCAGACATTATCTTCACCTAGACTCCACTGAGTGAGGCAGAATTGACGGATGCAACCATGGAAGAGGGAGACCGGGACAGTTTATTTACAAATGATGGGGCTTTATAAGTTTAGAGAGAAGCCACTACGTGTGTCTCTCTCTTTACTTTCGCCGACCCCCTCCTCCTCCGCTCGCAGAAATTTATAAAGAACAAAAAATCCGACTAGAGAGGGAGGGGGGTTGATACGCCGAGCCTGAAATCGAGAGGCGAACCCAGGAAAGAGGAGTAATTTGTACACGGGACTTCCCCCCCCTAGTCCCCCCAAAAGGAGGGGGAAAAGTCGCAATTGTGGACCCGAAAAGGAGCAGCGACCTTAAGACGTGAAAACGTCTGAAATTGTGGATACTTTAGATATTATTATTTCGAAAAAATATGGCCGAGAACGTTCTGGACTCTGGCCCGCCTTCAGCCAAGAGGCCTAAACTATCCTCTCCGGCACTTTCTGCCTCCGCCAGCGATGGAAATGGTAAATAATGTTTTTGTACAATTTATTACTTTATTATGTGTTAGGGTGAATACCGTAGATGGTGCTGTGTTGGTCTAAAAGTCAAAGGTATGTGGGATTACTCTTGTGTTTTTGTCGTAGCTTGCTAATAATGTTAGCATGCTAGTGTACGTGCGTCGGACGTGCGGGGCTCATTTCATCAGGTTCTAGCTTGAGCTAGCTTTGATAGCCTGTGAGTTAGTTCGCTTCGATTGCAGACTTGTATTGATAGCCCCATGTGTAATGGGAACTTAGGCCAATCTAGTTGGCACCCGGACAACTTGGTGACAATTACTTGGTGTTTCATAGTATTTTCAAAATGCTGGGCGAGTTGCTAAACTCTTATTTTGGAATTGGAATTCCAATACGTAGTTCGAATCAGACTACATTTGCCTCATCCTAACTGGGACTCTCCTGACTAATGTTAGTGTTGGGGTAACGATGGGGTAGCTACTGCTGCTAACGTTTTGCGTGAGCTAAATATAGGCCCGTGGGTCTCGGTGATATTTATGCTCAAATTGCTATTGTTATTTTTTTTTCTGTGGATGGCGTATGGTAGTAGTGGTGGCCTGATAACGTGACTGTGGAGGAGGGACAGCGCCATATCTAGCCACTTCAGTAAATAACTAGGTTAGTTAACGGCTAGCCTACAAAACACGATGAACATGTCTTGATTTCATCATTTTGCTATTTGTCACCACATCTAAGTTGTCCATTTATGATCAGTGACAGCCAGCATCTTTGAAGTGTTTGTTTAATTTCCCTAACATTGCACGACAAACTAAATCAGCTGATTTTTAGTTGGGTTAATACCTTTTAATATAGGCTAGTTTAATGTATATTTGCAGTGACAGACTACTCATACTGTCTAGAAATCTAATGTTAAATGGGTTTAATACTGAAATATGTTTGTTAAACAAATAAGATATCCACTGAGAATTTAGGAGAATCTTCTATTGTCATTAATTATCATCTTAGTCTAGTACATATAGGCAAACATGCATTTAACAGATTTGGGGGAACTCTTAAACTATGACAGCGAAGAAGCATGATCAACACATTAACCTAAGGATTTACATAAACTAATAAATTAGATTCTGTGCATCGACCAATTTGGAAATGTGCTGTTTGGTTTAATGTGCTCTCTATAAGTTTTCATGTTTAATGTTCTTGAAATTTACTGAAATGTGTATTAGCTTGGATGGACTGACTACCTTTGGACAAGTGGTTGCATGTATACAGATGTGTGGAACAAACGCAAAGTTGCATTCTTTTTAACTTGATGTGAATGAAATTTTCTAGTTGTTGGATGCGCTGCTCTTATGTCTTTTTAATTTATAATTTTCTCCTGTGAAACACTATTTGTGCAATTCCTGAATTCTCAGTCAAACGTGCTGATATCAAATGTGTGTGTGTATGTATGTATGTGTAGCTATTACACTTCTTTATTCTTGTACCTACTCTTTACTTTCAGATTTTGGCTCCTTGTTTGACTTGGAGCATGATCTCCCAGATGAGCTCATCAGTTCCTCTGAGCTGGGCCTGGTGAATGGAGGGGATCTCAACCAGTTGCACACCAGTCTGGGAGGAGGACATGGGAGTCTTGGCCCTGGAGGAGGTGGCCTGGGTCTCGGTCTAGGTCCTGCTGGAGGTCCCGGAGGTGGGGGCCAGGATGCAGTGGCTAAGCACAAGCAGCTGTCTGAACTCTTGCGTTCTGGGGCACCACCAGCCTCCACGCAACAGGGCCACCAAGGACCCATGGGTAGCCCAGGAGGGCCTACCGCCATGGGGCAACACCTGGCCAACATGAAGGCATCCCCTGGCCAGGGGCCTCAGCAACATCTGTCTCCCCAGCATCAGGCCAGCATGCTGCAGCAGCAGCAGAATGCTGCAGCTGGTATGGTGGGTGGCATTAACAGGGCCATGATGAGTGTCCAGCAGAAAGGCAACAATGGCCAGCAGCAGCCAGGAATGATGGGCGGCCAGGTAATGAATGGTTCACCCAGGATGGGCTTTGGGAATCCAGGAATGGGCAGTAACCTGCTGGCTGAGACCCTACAGCAGCACCAAGGACCCAGTATGAGGGGCCAGCAACCTGGAGCACTAAATAAAGTAAGAAGACATTATCTCTAAACAAACACACTAAACACGGTAACTATTTGGGCTGCACCATTTGGTTTAAAAAAAAAAAATCCTTTCCTTTGTTATCAAGGCTTAAGTGTTATGTACTATATTTTAAATATAGCAGCAAACAACTATTTTATATGTATAGATACAGTATAGTGGAGTACTGTATATCATAAACCAAGAATGAATTGATGGTGTGCTTAGTGTGACATCTAGTGGTAAAAGGTCACATAGAACCACTTAAATTAGCACAAAAAAAGGTAATAGCCTATATGTACTTTGAAATATGTAGACTATTGAGCAATTAAATATAAATAAAGTCTCAAAATGATAGTTACATTTATGCAAAATATTAAATAAGGCTTTTCTGTGAAAAGATATAGATGTATTCCCACTTCAGGAGATATAGTTGGAGAGTTAGGAGTAAGAGCTTCAACAGTAGGCTACTATGTCTCCATATTTAATGTCAGAGGTGGGAAGAGTAGTCAAAAACTGTACTCAAGTAAATGTACCTTTTAAGTAGTAATGACTCAAGTAGAAGTAAAAGTAGTCACCCAAAAATGTATTGAGTAAGAGTAAAAAAGAAAAAGTATCTAGTGAAACATCTACTCAAGTACAGAGTAACATTGTTTTCATATTAATTTAAAAATCCAAAATGGTACTGCCCTCCTACTCTTAATGTTTGCACCTACATCACGACAGATTGGCACAAACACAGTGTTGCCAACATAGCAACCTTCAAGATTGATTTAGCTACTTTTTAGACCTTAATTAAGCCCGGACACACTGCGAGCGATCCACCCGGTGCACATTGCTTTGTCGCTGAAAGTTGGTTGCTTGTTTACATTCCAGGCTCTGGTTGCCTAAGTATCCTTCTCTTATCTTTCCCACTATAAATGTTTCAGTCAATCAATAGTATCCTTAGTATCCTACCATAATAATATGATGATTTACAGTATTCTATCGATACAGTTGTGAACCGTGACTATTCAGCCGTGGCTCTCTGAACCCCCCACCCCCCCCTCATAGGGGAAAACAATTATCATAAAGCATGCAATGCACACACCCTGAGTTTATAGGCCTATTATATTAGATACATGCATTACCCGTAAGCACGTAAATGTGCATGCACAATGACCGTAGACTCTGCGGACATTATGCATGCACATTTACTGATGACTTGGTTTTTAGGTTAATTATGCTATATTTCAGTTTTATGATCATAGTGTTTTGTAAATAAATTAAACAAAAACAACATTTCAACAATAATGCATTTTTTTTCTTTTAACACGTCACAGACCACGGTTTCGCACAATCCAATTACATACAAAGTAGGAAATATTCATGAAAGTTGAAAATACGTACCATGAAAATGTTCGATTAAATGATCTACCTTTTTGTAATTTTTCTTTTGAATAATATGCATGTCTTGCTTTATCAGGACCAAGTTCCTTGATGGCTATTTTTCTTGGATAGCACGTCTTTATAAAACACATTCTCTAAAAGAAACGTCACGCTATTGCACTCCGCTCCGGTTGTTAAACACTAGCCTACTTGCCATTTTGACATCGAGCAGGCAGTGCGGACTTATTTTGTGATTATGCTACTTTGGGAGCTACTTTGTCAGCAGCAGAGCAGAAGTATTTCTAACCGAATTAATTTGATTTGGGTCTCACTAGAACTGCATATCTGGCCACAGATTAAGGTTTAAACACTGAGGGGCGCTGTCGAGTTTCTGTGAGCAGAGAGACCCTCTGTCCACTTGAAATTTACTACGCTATAGCACTTGTAGTGTGACGTAGATAACCGATGAGGTGCCACTCACAAAATCTGTTAAATTTACACAGTTGGTGTACGCCTTAGGGAAACATATAATTATTAACTACAAATTAGAAATGTTTATACATTATTAAAAATATAACATAATATTGTTCTATGTTTTCAAGAGGATGAATATTTGGTAGGGCAATGCCCCACCTGCCCATATGGAGGAGCTGTGGCTGGTGCAGTGTGTCCGGGCCTGAAATGTTGCCAGCTTGGCAACTTTCTCGTTAAAAAAAAACACAATGTTGTGACTTTTTAGACCATCTGTGACTTTATTTCTAAACGGTGAGTAGCGACAAATTTAGGAACGTATTCAGACCACAAGGGAAATGGCGAGAAATAGGCTGAATTAGCTGTTCAGTGTAATCGCAGTCCATGGCTATTGTGTTAACAGCGCTGGGATCTCTCCCTCTCCGCTGTCCTCAGGTAGCGTGTGGGTGGCTGGGGCTGTGTGTCATGCAGGAGAATGTCACTTGCCACATCAGTTTTTATGGTTGGGTTGCTTGACGCTGACTGTGAAACGCTCTTTTCGGCGGTGCCAGTACCCCAGTGATCTACTTTGAATGCCAGAAGAACAGTTGCGAGATCGTTCGCATTGTTTACATTAAGTATCTTTGAAATGGTCAGATTACGAGATCGTTTGCATTGTTTACATTAAGTATCTTTGAAATGGTCAGATTGATTGTCGCAGCTAATGTCCCGAATGAAAATATGGTAGAATTGTTCTCATGTAGGAATTGTATTGCATAGAGGTATGAACCGAGATCGCAATTGTATTACAATGAATCGTGCAACCCTATACGCTACTACCCCCCTGTGTTAAATGTAGAGGTATTGAAGGTAGAGAAGGACAACCAGAACAATTAGACCAGGGGTTCCCAACCCTGGTCCTGGAGAGCCTCAGCCCTGCATGTTTTAGATGTCTCCCTGCTCCAACACACCTGATTCAACTGAATGGGTTGTTAGAAGCCTGATAACGACCCATTCATTAAAATCAGGTGTGTTGGAGCAGGGAGACATCCTGAACTAGACTATATAGGAAATTGTGCAAACGCAATTTTTAATTAAATAGATCTTAGAAGGTAAATGTTCTTATGTTCTCATGTACGATGTAGGTTACTTTAGGGTACCCATTGCGTATGTACTGCTTCATGTGAGTGAACTGTTAACAGTTTTTTACCGTAACTGCACACTTAATATACATCTACAGCTGCTTTCATATGGGATCTAACAGTAGGCTATAAAATGTACAAATACATTTCACTTTATGTCCGTGGTAGGGGTGCACTGTAACATTCATACCATTTTAAAAGTATCTGTTTGGCCGATAGCCGATACCGATGTTGGTTCAGAAAAACTGCCACATGACCGTAGGCCTGGGCGATATGGCCAAAATAGATATCCCGATATTTCAAAATTTCGGTCGATACGATATAATTCCGATATTGATATGAACAATATATGCCTCAGAAAAACTGCTTAAAACACATACAACGGAGTACTTACAAACTTCTGAAGAATGCATTTAACCAAGTCTATGAAAATCTCCCCCTATAAAACTATAATATTTTAGAAATAAAAAAGGTTCAAATAAAATGATCCTTTTAGCCTTCATACAAACAAGAAATGTGAAATTGCAGTCAACACTCTGAACTGTGTCTTTCTGTTGGTACAGTATTTAATAATGAAGGCTATATTTATGTCCACCAGTAAGTGTCAGTAGCTTTTGTGACTGGCGCTGGCAAGATCTCATGAATTAGACACAGCCAGCTAGTAAGATAGCATAAGACGTGACTGAGTGTTAGCGGAGGAAGCTGTCATAATAGTAATATTACTTTTTTCTGTTACATTTGCTGTTAGGTGAGAGAGTTAATGAAATTGTCTGGGCAACCATTGCGAACCGCAGTTATGAATATTTTAAGAATAGGCATTGATTAGTTGCAATGCTTAACAGCTAAATAATGCAGAATTTAAACATGAAGCCTATTTCTGTTGCTGAAGGTCGGAAACCTCCTGTTCAAATAACATTCCTTTACGTCTGTGGAAATGTGTACTTTTCTATTGAGGCTGGTAAATTCCTAATATAAGGCATTGCCCATCATTCTTTTAGCCTGATGTAAGTAATGTAGCCTAGAAAGTAAACCTCCGATCTAAAATTGACATGTCACGTCTGTAGTAGCGATGTGCGCGATTAGTCAGTTAAACGGTTAAACGTTGCCAGACTCGCTATTTGGCTCCAGAAATACTAGTCTGTTAAATGTATTTTATTTTTGAAAGTAGTAAGTACTTTTTCTTGTTCACTGGGTCATTCAGTCTCTCCCTGTCTGCACTCGAAACGCTGTTGACATTTTAAATTGGGAGCACGTTGGATTCAACGCTTTCAGAGTGTCAAAACTGCGGGGACAGACATGGCTCACAGCGGAGAAAATTAACAGATTGTCACTAACCCCGCTCATAGAACTTGACTCAGAGTAAACTTTGAAGCGCAGAAAAAAAAAGACATACTCCTCTCTTCCTTGTTGGACACAGCTGGTACCAGTACCGTAGCAACTAGCTAATTAAACAAATGTGGATTAATTGGAGTTAACAATCGTTATAGCAGCAACACATACTTCCTCTCTGCATTGGATTTAACCATGTACAATTACAATTAATGGCGCTAAAAATAAAAGAATAGATTTTACCTTGTTGGCTCATCTATGGATTTATTGTAACAACAAGGCTTACATTCTGTCTCCCGTATCCTTTACTGTAGTCTGGACGGCGAGGCGGAATTAATGGGCAATATTAACATCTTGAAAACACTGCTGAAAATAAACCATATTTGGTTCTATGGTTGATTGATGTCTACTAAATTGGCATTGGACGATGTCTACAGTAATGTATTGTGATGGATGATATAAATGAACCTAATTTATTAAACTTTTTAAAAAAAAGTAGCTCTAATTATAAATGTTTGCCTATCTATGAAATTGAAGTGAATGCCAATTTATATTTTATGCCCATTCTCCACTACTTACCGTGTTCCTTTTCCTCCGTAACCCCTATGTGTAGACCTGGTCACATCTAGTCATATTGATCTGTAATAACGGCGTTCATGTCGGCAAAATGTAGTCTGTAAAAATAGTTCTTTCAGTAGCTACTTCGAGTTTATAGACTACCTAATGAAATAGAACTCTTCTGAAGTGGTGTGCAGTATTTATATGCTGTCAGCTAGTCGTCAGCTAGCGAACAATTAACCATATCATGGTAAGCACAGTAGGCTACCAGTACAGCAAAGTGAATGAGCACGAGCAGTAAACTAAAAAGTTGTTTTGCTGTTGTTACCATAATGCATTGCCAGATAGACATCGTGATGGTGTGATACAGCCAAGGCACAAGTGTTTTTTGCGTGAGAGAGAGAGAGAGAGAGGGGTAGAGAGGGATTACGCAGTGTTTCACTAGTTATTTATATCTTTGATGAAAAGTGTCAAAGCAGTGTTCAGACACTTTTCTTATATATTACGATGCCTGCAAAACATCGTGATGCATGTTAGCCATTGGCGATGGACGATGGCGTTGACGATCGGCCCAACCCTATGTGGTTCAAAACCCATAAGATTATGTTCAAACCACGTTTGGATACTAGCAGTAAAGCAGTCATAGCCTCACGTCAACACAACTACGTGGAAGTCGGGTTGGGGTGGGCAGTGGCTTATTAAATTTAAAGCAACAGCCACTGAAAATGGACCGTTATCTGGTGGTCGTATGAGCTTGTCAACTACATTGTATCAAGAAGTCAAGGAACTGTGAAAGTGAAAAAGAGCATGAAATGACTCATTTTAAGATAGGCTATTTAAGTTATTTAAATGGAATATTTTACACATTTATAGGTTATACATTTTGTTATCTCAATTAGGGCTCTCGCGATAACCGCAAAAATTGAATACCGCGGTGTTGCTAACCCAACCGCAGGCCGTGGAAAGCAACCGCAATGTTTACATTTAATTTTTTTCATGAGGCTAGCCTATCGACTATGACGTCTGATCTAGGGCGTGTGCGCTATCTAAGCACAAAACATTGCATTCAGTGACACCATATTTATTGTCTGCGAGAGCTGTTTGATGACTCTGCTGCATTAATCACAATGATTTTAAAATTAGCATTGTAACTCCTCAGTTGTTTAATTTGACCTACTTTTGAGCCGCTTTGTTCAAGACAATCATTGTCTTTCCATATTTCATGCATCTGTATGCTAGTAGCGAGGCATGGTAGATGAGTGCAAAAACTTCTGTTAAGTAATGTACGCCATTTGTCTAGACCCCGAATATAAGACGACGTTACTTAGACGCATTTAAAGAAAAAAAAAAACACCATCTTATATTCAGACCAATACAGTATTATATACATGGTTGTAGCCTTTGGGAGTGTATGTATTTACGACACTCATTACGACGTTGCGCTTTACAGCACTTTACTACAGTACTACAGTTTGGTATTGGTAAAGTGATGTGTACTTAGTATGGGAAGCGTATCGTGCATCGCAGACACACTCAAGTTATTCTTTTGGGACATATCTGCATTTCGTGTGGGAAAGAAAATAGAATATGTTGTCCCCTAATCTTTCGGGTTGTTAAACCGAAACTCTGCCATCACGTCTTTCTGTCTACATGCTACGTAAATCAAGGCGGTGTACCGTAGGCTACGCTTGGCGCGGCATAGGCTTTTGATCTTGCGCTATTTTATGCTTTATTTAATAATTTCCCATCTGATATTTTGGTCCAACATCTGCCGGACAAAGTTACACGAGATAACTAATAGGCCTACTAAACTTGTAGAAAGCATATGATGTTGCACAATTGTCTCACCACGGACTGAGATCACGTCTATAAATGACCCAGAATCTCACTATTTTGGAAGCTCTGCGCAACGGACTTGACCATTCAAAACAAAAACATGGCGATAATACCGCGGTATTGGGGCACCCTTAATCACCGCAAGGACATTTTCTTCACCGCGACAGCCCTAATCTCAATCTTGAAATCTAAAATTCAAGTGTAACTGTAATCTGTGATGAGACACATCCATGCTTTGTGCTCAAAGTTAGTAAGCCCTACCTTTTTAAAACAAAAGTGCAAAGTAATTTATATTGCCATGTGCAGTTGCATTTGTTTATGTGCAATTTCTTCCTCTTTCAGATGGGTATGATGGGAACCCCTGGGGCCCCTTACGCAGGTCCATATGTTGGTCAAGGGAACCAAGGTCTGGGAGGTGCAGGGCTGGGCCCTCAGCTGCAGAACAAAGGACCTATGGCCAACAGCATGGCTCAGTTCAACCTGGACAAGAAGAACCAACCGATGCAAGGCATGGTAGGAAACTGAGACAATCTATCATCTCTGGCACTAGCATTGAGAAACCACACTTGTAGACAGCACATCACTTAAGCCTTTTTCACACACTTTTCCTGGTCAATTACCTGCATGACCGTGCAGGCACTATTCATACATGCAGCTCCATTCAGGGACATTAACCTTTTGCACCTGTTCATACATGCCATGGTTAATACAGGCAAAGTACAATAGCCTGGACAGTCCAGCAGAGGGCGGTAGTTAATGCAACACTTTATGGATGATGCCAAGCGCCATAAACGAATAAAAGTTTTCAGGAGACTTCGGTTTACATCTTACTTTTGATTTTTGTGCAATTTGTTTCTTCTTGTTTATTCCTACATAAAATATCTCATTGAGCTATTTTTATTATTATTTTTAAGGTAATCTGGCGATACTTATTATACATCCAAAAAATGTATTTTCTGCTATGATAGTAGAACAATCTGACATGGTAGAGGGCCTTTCAAATGAGAATTGGCATCCCGCCCTCCGTCCTGCTCGCCTCTCATGTGAAAGGCAAATATACTGCAGTCACAGAAGCGATGTGTTTGGTTTTGAAGTAACCATGAGAACAGAACAGTAAACAAACCATGTAGATTAGTCATAAAATAGATGTATTAACAATCTCTTAATAAACCTAGCTTACTTTATTTATGAATTAAAACAACATATGTGGTGAATATGATTTCTTATATTGCTTTATAAAGAATACCAACTTTACGCTATGTCAAATAAACATGTCAGTCTATTTCGCACATTTCCTGTCTGGTATGGTCTGGTAGACTACAGTAAAAACTTTTGAAACGTGTATAATTTTATGACAATCTGCCTCGCCGCTACCTCAAAAGTAAATTTATATCCGATTGTATCTCAGACGGCCAGCCGCATGTTCTTGATTCGTTTTCCATGATGGCCCACAAACAAATATTACTACAATGCATACAGTAGCCTACTTACCCCTCTGTTGACAAAAGCTATCTATACTTTTGTAGGCTACATTCCAATAAGCAGATATTGGAATATCTCCGAACTTGGTGTGTATGGAGGACCAGGACTGCCATAATAAAAAAAAAAGAAAAGTATAAATAAATAAAGAAAATATAAAAATAATTGAATTTTTAAAAAAAAAATTGTATTAAAAAAGGCTATTTCTGTCTTTTTACATGTATGTATGTATGTATGTATTTATTTATTTATTTGTGCATTTCTACATTTATTTATTTAATTATTTTTACATACATTTATTTATTCTTAAA
>JAODOY010000011.1:100591-113349 GCA_025399855.1 Forbesichthys papilliferus | reverse complement strand
ATATAAATAAATAAAATAATGAAAGAAGTGTTTCTCCTCTATTACCCAGTCATGATTGTATCTGTTTTGCAGAGAAGTGTATTTTTATTTCAGAGATATCTCTATCTCTTTATTTCTTTATTTTTTGCAGTTATGAATCTAAAATTAACACCAACATATCTTCCGTTAGGAGTCTGCTTTCAGACGGTTTTCACAGCAATGTACATGGCAGTGACTGCAACAGTTCACATACATAGAATCTATTTTTGTTAATGACTGTTTAAAAGCCAACCAGGTTGCATTAGCGATGAGTGTATCCTGTTTTTCTATTGAAGTAGTGTGTGTGTGTGAGTGAAAGGGTTTGGAATCCAAGTGGAACGTACAGTGTTGTGGGTTTGGCCGTTAAGTGTAACCCCTCCCCTATGCTGAACGACGCCCTGGTCTGATTCTTCTCCTGGGGAAAACATGCCACCTGTCCACCCGTCTGCCTTTATATCTGCTATGAATGTGCACCCCGGCCTACTGCTGACTGTGGTTTTCCCTGCCCCATTACACGTCCAGAGTTAAACGGCTGTGTGTGTAAATAGTGTAATGACGTCTTTAAGTTAACTCTGATGCAAAGTAAATGGGTGATGAGAAAGGGAGTAGGTGTGTGTTTGTACTGAGGGGGTCGCAGAGAGGTTTCAGCAAAGAAAATCTTTCCTGGTTTGCTTGGCGGTTTCTAGGAGAATTTCTGTTCTCCCCTTTTTCTTGTTTTCTCGAATGCCTGTCAAAATTAGGGTTAAATGTTATTTCTGTACAGTAAGAAAATAATGTACTTTGTATTAAAAATGGAAATCCTAAAAAATGAATTGTAGACTTCTGATACCTTATGAGCAGAAATGTTCACTACTTGATTATCTGTTTGAATTTCCCTTATCTGTATCTATCTTGTAACTGAACATTCTCCTGAGCCACTGTAAAGTATTGAGATTTTGTAAAGGTACAGTATGGGGGTGTACTAAACCTTTTTACGTGTATTTTTAACAGATTTTTTGGGGGAGGGGAAGAAGGGTCCTTGAAACAAATTTCACACCAAGCAGCTCTCTGACCTGAACACGACATGAATCACGTGCACAAATAATAGGACAGACGCTTGTTTCGGTGTTTATTGGAAAGAACACAAAACAAATAGGTAATTTTGTTTCTTCTATCAGTCTCTGTCTCTCTCTCTCTCTCACAAACAAAGAACTAAAGACAATATTTACAAGCTCACTATTTTTCTCAAAGGTTATGGGGTGGGTGATGTACACAGCAGAATCAGTTGGCAATATATCTTGAGACTTATTTTATAAAGCGCAAGGAAAAAACATTTTATATAGATATATTATTTAATTTTATTTTTTTGGAAATAAAACTTGAAGCTACAACAAATATTAGATAAAACTTTCTTGTATTGGAGATGTTCAAGTGATGCAAAACGACACTGCAGACGGTCATTAAGTTGGCCCTAAGGCGGCAATGGAGTGTATCATGCCTTTTCCCTTTTTTGAAGAAATGTTTAATGTACATGAATAGATGTAAACATACTGAATCACTGTACAAACCGATGGCATCTGAACAATTTTTTTTTTTTTAATAATTTCTTTTCTGAAGAGACTGGAAATATGACTATTTAAATATTTGAGTATTCTGACCACTTGTATGTTCTTGTTAATTTTGGTGCTTGCAGAGAAGAAGCAAAAATTATAACTGTTGCTCCATTTTCATTAGTTTCTTAAGTTATTTTGGTGGTCCGATTTTCTTTTTTGCCAATAAATTAATGTAAAATAAAGTATGTTTGTACCATTGGGAAAATAAATATTTTAATGAATCTCATTAAGCTGTGAGTGCATGATGTGCTGGTAAAGGTGGACTTTTATTTTCTCCAGCCATACTCTACTGTGAAGCAGGCAGCATTATTCTAGTAGTAATGATCAACACCCAGCTGAAATGTGTCAGTCTACCTCTACCTATTCTTGTATAGGTGGGTTAAGAGATTGAAAGCTGATACACTGTCAAATTCAGCTAATATCTCCTCACGGTCCACTAACCGCTGGCTTTGTAAATCAGAACACAATGGTGCAGACAACACAACACTATCCTAGCCTTAGCAATGCCTGTCCAATGTGTGGGGCAGAGCTTCTGAGGGAAGGGAGTGGTGTTTTGATTAGTCAAATATCAACCTTTCAAGCATATTTACTCCACTTTCGCTAACCCTACACAGTTAGGTTCTTTTAATGAGTGTGTGCTAAGTGAGCTAATTGCAAGACACTAAACCAGGGGTGCCCAATCCTGGTCCTGGAGAGCTACTGCCCTGCATGTTTTAGATGTCTCCCTGCTCCACGACAGCTGATTCTAATGAATGATCAGTCTTTGCAGAAGCCTGATAATGACCTATTCATTTGAGCAGGGGCACCTCTGCACTAAACCAATTGATTGTAAAAACAGGATAGATATGAAAGCAAATCAATGAGCTCTGATTACACCATGTGTACAAATTAATCCAACTTTTCTGATGCTTAATACTGGAAAGTGATTGTGCCAATCGTCAGACAAAAATTGATCTTATCGGCAATCTTGCGTCATGCAAGTGATAAAATTGAGTTCCCTAAGCATGATATTAAATGTCAACATTTATTGTATTACAATAGAAATATTCTATACACATTAATAGCAGCTAATTCTGTATGCAGTTTTGGCGACAACATGTAAAGTGCAAGCATTGGATTAAATCAGCACAAGACCACGCCAGGCGATTCTGATTCAAGGTGCTGTAATCATTCGTTACATTGGGCCGGTTATCACAAAGTGTATAAAAAAACATTTCATCGTCTGTGATCACCACAGAATAAATAGTTTACATTCAGGAAGATGTAGAAAAAGATCATTAAAATAAATGTACATTTCCTTCTCCAACTGCAATAACATTAGAGCCTATTGTGCAATTATGCAATAGAGAAACCGGGTCAGGACAGCTAGGATTGTGTGCGAGTGCTTCTGATTTTGTCTGCATGTCAGCACACTGGAGAAAAAGCCCTACAAATTCTACAAATGAACATACTCTAGGCAAGAGCAGGCTCTTCCCCTTCCACAGACATGAATCACAAGATGTCGATCCATCACCCTCCCGGTGGAATAAAGAACATTCTGACCAGCAGAATGTAGCTAGAGGAGATTCCTTTGACATGACACATCCTATTACCTTCCTCTGTCAACCCAGTCTATATTTCCTTTAACTGAATGGCTGTGGGGGGCAACCTGTCTCTTTCACACTTTAATGTCGCCGGTCAGACAGGCAACCTATTAATTATAGTGCAATCCCTTTGTCTATTTGGTAAGTTAAGGTTAATTTGTATAGTGTACAATATCCACTGCAGTATTGTGCTGAAATGACATGTCTATATTGTGGAAGTTGGTATATCAATAGGTTGATATAATTGTACTGGATGAAACAGGCATGCAGGCAGATCAAGTTGGATTTTGGAATGCAAGACTAAATCATGAGTTCTACAGCAGTTACGTGTGTACATCATTACTGGCTATATGTAATAGAACTGTACCTTAGTAGACATCTACATTAGACACCCACTATACTGAAATCTATTGAGTATGGTTACGGTTTCCTAGTCCAGTATCAAACAATACACAGAACGGAAGCGGGTACTGATCCTCTGACTAGGCTGGAAGCAACAACTACAGGGAAGAGCAGAGACAGGTTTCGGAAGATGGGATGAAAGCAACCACAGCGCCACCTCCCCATCCCCAACAACAGAAGCCTTCAGCACTCGAGGCCCCAATTTCTGAAGAACCCTTTGGCCACCAGCGCCTCCCGGAACGTCACTGTGATGGAGTTGATGGTGACGTCTGTGACAGTCACCTCCCCGGGTACAATAACAGGCCTCCAAACGTCCTCCAGGATAGTGTCCTTGTTGAGGCCAACAGCAGAGCTCCATTCTTCTGCCATGTTCTGCTCTGAAGGTAGAGCGAGACAGAGGTAGGGCTTGCAGTGAGACACTGATTGCATCAAGTCAGTCACATGTTTGCTGCTATTGAGTTAACCTCTCTGGACTGACCTGGATACATTATCTGCACTCTGATAGATGTCATAAAGTGACAAATATAGATAGGACCCATATGTATGGAAAATGCAAGGATCTCTTGAGTGCTTTTAGGACAAATAATTTATTAGAAATAAAAAGACTAAAGAATAATTTCTCAATTTTGGACTATATCTGCCAACAATACATCAGCTTTAACTAAAGCCCTTGTCCAAATGGATTTAGTTTTACCAGAAGATGATTAGTGCAACTAAATGTATCCATTTAGTATCCAGGAAAGCAAACATACGATCTGTTTGTTTTAGTTTTTTTAAATTTATTTTTATCTCCAATCGTCAAAACTATTTACATGGACTCTACATTAGATTAAAGATGAAATGAAACAAAGATAATAATATGATATTATGGTTTTAGCATATCTGGACTCCACTGTGATAACCACACTGTTAATCCACTGAGTAAAGCCCAAACTAACAAATCAGGACAGGCTGATCAACACCCAGCCATGTCCTCGCAGAAAACTTGCCGTCCAACTGACACTCTTACTGTTTTGAACACCCCCGCACGCCTGTGTCCTCGTCTTGCTGTTCGTCTCCTCCCTCAGCTTGTCTTCCATTTCATCCTCCTCGTCTTTCCTGCTCTCCTCCTCCTGTTCCAGACCTTCCCATTCCTCCCGTGAAGGCGTAGGTGGCCGCGAGCTCACGCTCCTGAGCGGTGACCTCCGAGGTATAGTTCTTGGTTGGGGTGGCAGGATCTGTTGGCAGGCCTTGTACGAGCCATCCTCTACCTCAGAATCTAGGGAGCGCGTCAGGGAGAGACGCAGGCGAGGCTGGGGCATCTCCGTGGCCTTGTGTGCACTCCGGAGATCCATGGTATAGATTGTATTCTAATTCAAAATGAGAATGTGAGGGTAAAGAGAAAAACATGCATGACAGTCATGTCTTTCTGCAAGCTTGTTTTGTGTCTATATTATCTACTGTATGTATGTAAACATATAACATTATGTATATCTCCTGATTCTTCTATTAGAAATGTCCTTGGTTTCCAGAGGTGTGACCGATCAAGTTAACTGGGCTCTCATGTTAGTGTCAAGTCAAATACCAAATCTAAATCTAAAACATGACAATGCAATTTAAAGTAATTATATTCACACGTCAATCCAAGGTTCAGGTCAACCCCCCCCCCCCCCCCCCCCCCCAGCTGGAAGGTTTGACAGTGCAGTTTCTGACAGTGTATTTATTAGTACCACCAGGTGCTAAATAGAGCTGTTATTTGAGTGACTAAAAAGGAAAATGGTAATGATGTACTGTTTTTTCAAGGTGACTGGATTTACAATTTAGACTCTGGATAACTGGATCATGTGGCCATCACTGTACAACCTGATCCATTACCTGGACCATCACTGTACAACCTGATCCATTACCTGGACCATCAGTGTACAACCTGATACATTAACTGGACCATCACTGTACAACCTGATACATTACCTGCAAAATTAGTCGCTTGGCTTTAGATACTCTCCTCTTGTGTCCAAGCGCTTGGTCTCTCTGTTCTCTATACGTAAAACATCAAATGTATAAGTTTATTACTTTTGTGACTGCTGTTCCATGTTTGTTACTTATCCTAGTCATGGTGGTGTCAATCCTCAGCACAATACACTTGCATACTGTTTAGTAGGCTAATTATAAAATATTGCATGCCTTTCCGTATTTGGTAATATAATTAATGTTATATATTAATTGCAATGCTTATGCTATTGACCCTATTGCAGCTATTCTAGAAGGGCTAGACTCATCCCTTTGTAGTCCCTTCCCTAGGTTTCTAACATTATCGCTCTTTCTAGGGAGATATTCCATTAACCTTGTGAGACAATACTGATCTTACTAGCTTCTTACTAGCTTCAGTTTTACTTCGGCTCGAGAATCAGAGCTTGGAAATCGTGTTTCAGGCCGGTGAACCTAGTGTGTGGCCAATCAGCGTCGCACTGTTAGCTATGAGCGTGGTTTAGGTGTGATGAAGCCAACTAGTTAACAGCAACGGTAGGTTATGCAATATACAGGATCAGTTTTATTAGAATATATTAGAAGAGCAGTCTTTTCTCAATGGAAAATTTATTTTCACTCTTCTTCCGACTTTTGTACTGCAAGAGTGGATAACAACAGACTACTGGTTCACAGGTTTGTTCAATCACCTGCCAGTATTTATTTGAAAGCGCCTGCCTTTTTAAAACTGTTTCAATGGACTACACAGACGGATGTGGCTAACATACACAGATATCTGTTATGTCAGGTGAATGTTCCGTGCCCAATGGGAGATTAAAGTAAAGGAATTGTCATTGTGTGCATGTGGAATATGAGCCTGTGCAACCCTTATAGAATGTAATGTGATTACCAACTATATAAATAAACATCAAAAATCAATATTTGTTTTTTAGCCTGTATAATGTGTAACTGTAGCATTTAATACAGTGAAGTACAATATGCCTTGTCTTCACATTTCACTTAGGAAATATTATTTTGTTGGGTTTCACCTACTTCTCTTCATAGGACTGCACTAAGCGCTGGTCCAAAATGTGTTCCTCTGGTTCCCAGGTGCTGTACCTGCAGGTACGTCACAATAAGACACATACAGTACTTTGATTAAATGCTTCATGTCATTAATAATCCAGTGAAAGCATGTTGAATGAATCCCTCTCTTCCATAATCCACCCATCTCTATATACTCACTTTGGAGGCCATCCTTTCCATTTCAGCAAATATTCCACATTACCCTGTTAAAACAAACAACAGAAATTAGCAAAAACCTCAAAATGAAATGTAAATTATCATACTAGTATGCAGAGTGCAGTATGCATAATCATTGCAGATTATACAATGTGTATATATATGTTTCACTTCTCAAATATTATGGCCATTGCCATAGAATGCCGTGACGTCACGAATTCTAGTGACATCTTTGACTGAGAATGGAATCCTCCCATGAACCCACAGGAGCTCCCACATAACCAAGAGAACAGAACATCCTCCATAATAAAGCCACTAGGCAGGCACATGGCGCATAAACATGCGTTTTGTTAAAGTACAGAGAACGTAGTCTACTGTGCGTTTAGGATATTTCGCCAATGGCCAGCTGTGACCTTTTCAGGTAGAATAATAATCTACAAACCACATTAAACTTTTAAATTGCAGTTGCAAAAATAAATATAAACCCAACCTTGGTGCGGGAATGTCATGCTACAGATTACATGTTTTGTGTTGCTTTTTTATTTTATTCATATTTTACACCTGTCAGTAAATACCAGGCGGCTATTTATAGTATAATATCGTATTTAATTAAGCAGCCTGTCAAGACAATATAGCAAAAACCTTACACCATACCCGATAAAGTGCAATATGGCACGCACCCGCTCAACGTAATTTTAAAGGGGAACTCTCAGTCCACTTTGGGACAGCCTACAATGTGACTGCCACCTACCATATTTATTGTAAAACCGTGTTTAATGGAATTAAAGTATCTGTCAAGTGTTGGCGCCATTTCATCGTCCAGTAGCCTACATGTCAAAACCTTACCTTTCGAACTCTTTTTTTGATGATCGATTCCACAGCAAACACTTGCTCTCCGATCGCTGACAGCTCCATCTCTACAATCAAGTGCGCTCTGCACTCAGTGTAGGATAACCGAGAAAGTAGCGTCTTCTATCTATCCCACCACAAAGTAGCTTAACTGTTTATGACAGCTGCCTAGTGTGTGCACGCAGTTTCACAATGCAGGCCTGTCCTGCCCTTATCTTCTTATTTAAACTTACTATTCTCTCCGCAGTCGGTTTTCAAACCAATTCGATGACTATATATCCCGTTCTACTTCCTTCTACTGGATATTTGCTTGCGTCCAATGACTTTACAAATCTGCGACACATCTGCACACCGCTTTGGCGCGTTCCCGTACCACTAGTCGCGCGTCGAAGGCGCGCTCCCCCTCCCCGTAGAGCTCAGCTGAGGTCTTGGGCCCGCGCACGCAGGAGACTGCATCATCGTCAGACAGGATCATAACATCCCCTAGCTGCCTTTCCTAATAAACTAAATTACGACTAGCCGTTTGGTCAACGTAAATCAGTCTTAACAATAGTGTTTACAATATACACAACGGGTATACGGTAAGTGCCATTATCATCATGCTTTTTATTATTCCTGTGGAAAAAAACCAAAACGAGGGAACACAGTGAATAAGCCAGGGCCGAGTGACAATGGACGGGATTGTCAAGAGAAAACTGTGAAACATTTCTTGCTGCTTAACCTCTGCAATCCAAGCTCTAGGAACAACTAATTGAACAATGCAGGTGACCTAGAGTCAGGAGGAAATTACTAAACAGAAATACTCAAGGGAAACAAGAAAAACACCTGCAATTACAAAATTATTCATAACATAAATTTAAAACATGATAGTACTTAAAAAATAAAATCAGTTCATGGTAGAGCAAATGCTGGCATTCATTCATACATACATACATACTTGTATTTAACAAACATTAGATTCTTATATAATTTTGGAATGAAGTTAGTCAAATACATTATGTTTACAACCCATTAGATAAAGTGTATATTATTTTCTATGTAAACAAGTTAAGGCCAAAATTGTCATTAATTGACAACACACTGTATAATAAACCATTTAGATCAAATGGGTTTATAGGACCAATCGCCATTATTATTAAATATCCCTTTTCAGGCTAATTTCACAAACACACCACATATCTGGCTGGACATGTGTTCACTAGCCAACTCCATAACTTTCCATGTTCTCTCATGACACACTTTCACATTTTCCTCTCTACAAATTGTCCCATAAAAATCCTTTAACAAGGCCACATACCTATACCGTGACTAGCCGATACACACTTGTGCCTATTAAGCAATTTCAAAAACTGCTGTAATAATCTCTTCCGTATTTGATGTTGATATGACTGTTTGGCAGATAAGACCATAGTTGTTCCGGTGTTGAAGAACAGTAGGAGCACTGTACAAGTTAGGTTCCTGTGCTACCGTTTGTGTGCTGCTGCTATCCCCTCGACTAATATGACAACACTAGCACACATAAACAGCCACTAGATTGAGTGCTTGGTCTGTGAGTTGCATTGCTTTGTTGCTGTAAAAAAAAAAAAAAGTGTGTGTACTTTTCTGTGCAGTGCAATGTTAGGTTGGGTCTGATATACAAATTTGGCAATGTGGTCATCGCTGATAGTGATTTTGGATATCAAAAAGGAAAGGAGAAAGGATTTGAAGAGGGAAATCCAATCACATAGAGGCAAAGGACACGCTTTGGTGAGAAGGAATCGAGAGAAGGAAATGTGCTAGACACATTAGTGAAGGTGGAAACTGACAAATATACATGTTTTACGTAAAGCCTGAAATCCGGCAACTTCTCAATTAAATCAAAAATAAAAATACTCAAAACCATAGGAATGATACACAAAAACATTCTCAGACTTGCGTTACAAGTGTTTTTGAATTGTTGTTATCTTCCTGTGCTGTGTGTATGTACTGTATGTGTGTTTCAATCGCTTTGGGTCTCCTCGGGCAGAAGAGTTCAGCAACGGGCTGTGTAAACAAACCCCAAATGTGAATCTGTTTGATTGGGTAGCCCTCAATGGCCTCTTCATTTCAGGCCACAACTGACCCGGGTTTCCACGTGGCAATTTGGCTGTGTCACTCTCAGCAACCATCAGACCTCCACGTTTGATGAGCCTCCACTTCCTCAGAAACTACCAATAGGAGTTCACAGCTTTTCCCTCGCAGTTGCTGACGCAGGAACTTCCTGTTGTGTTGAAACAGTGACAAACAGGACAATGACAACAAGACCAAGGCAACTTGAGCAGGGGTCTCATTTATAAATGTTGCGTACGCACAAAAGAGGCAAAAAATGTTCGTACGCCACTTTGAATGCAAAGGTTGTGATCTATAAAAAACAAACTTGATGGGAGAATGTAAAGTCCTCTACACACACTTTGAACCACCTAGACCCCTAGTCTTTAAAAGGGGACAAATTGTGAAAAAGAAAATTCATTGCTGAGTGCTAAATTTGTGCATCTCGAGTGTCTTCCAACCCATAAAATTAGACAATTCAGTAATTTTCTTTTGGGTAATCTGTGTCTGTGTGTGTATCTTTCTTTCAGCAGGCCTTTTTGATTTTGCAGAGCTCCTGGCAGCAAGTGCTTTTCATTTGAATAATATCAGCCCCTCCATCTGACTATCTCCACCCATGGCTTGAGAACTATTATCTGCAACATCTGCCATTATTTTTCTTGCTAGCATTGTATTTACTAGCATAAAGCCCCAGACACGCCGTAAGAGACTATCAGCGATGTAGCATCGAGAGACCATAAAATGTTTATGAAATTCTGTAATTATAGCATTGACGGGCGAAATAGCACACAGCCAGCTACAAAGCGCCAGTCATTTCAGTGAGCACCTGACGTTAGACCATGAGTGGACCTGTGATTTCTAAGAGTCAAGATAATCTGCTATTAGCCTAATCTTAATTTATATACAGTGGATACATCCCGCTCTAGTTATGAAAACGCCACACCCCTGTTCCTGCTGTGTGTGTGGACAAATAAATGTTTTATCTGCTCAGTCCCCCATCTCTACTACTAATTTCTTATGTTACAAATTGCACTGGGCATGTGTAATCATTCATACATTTACATAGCCTACCTTGTGACAAGATATTCATGGAAGCAGCAAAGTTACACACAGTAGCCTAGACTGGGCTATATTAGGTAGCTTCGCAGAGCCAGCCTTTAATTTTACTGCTATGAAGTGCCAATGAATTACAAGGCAAACTATTTCATTAGTAATCATATGGTACAGTAGGCTATGTAGGCTAGCATTGCCTATAAAAACATGAAACATAAAATTACACATCTGCCCTGCGTGTTGCCCAGTGTTTTAACAAGACAGTCACGCTCTTTCATCCCGCTGAATATAACACGTGAAACGGACACACAGCAAACACGGGCACTGAGGCACAGCCCTGCGGACCCGGAGACTCACAGGCTCTTCTTCTAGAGGAAACATGATTTAATACAGGCCTACTGTAGTGCTGCTCATATGGCAAGTGTATTTCCACCAAGTTCCCCGGTGCTAGACTCCCACTTGGACCTCCGTGACTCGATACACGCCCGAGAGTGCTCCTAAGGCGACTACATTTTCACAGAGATCCTGGCAAAGCTCTCGTGAATGTATGGTTATCTCGTCATTTCATTGGCTTTCCATGGTCTCTTGATGCTATATAGCTGCTTCTCTTCCAATGTGTCTCGGTAATACATCCATGGCTGTATGCTAGCTAATCCAGGGCGCTGTGTGCGTCGGTCCGCAGCCAGCCCTGCTGGCGTGCGGCAATAATGACCCCCCCAAATCCACCTGCCGTATCCTATTGACCGGCGAGGCAGACTGAAGGCTAAATAATTTACCTTGAGAATGCTGTATCCAAAAAAAATAAATAAATAAAAAAAATTGGGGAAAAAGGCTTCTGGTTTAAAATACCATTATTATAATACGTCTATCATCCCGACACAGCTAAACAGTTAACTGTGGTGGAGAAGCAAAGCCTAGCCTGGCTGTCATGTCAGCACCCTACGCAGAAGAGGGAGCGAGGTGAGCAGTGGCTCATTTGCATTAATTAAAGCAATAGTCACCAAAACGATGTGATTAAGATTGCCCAATATACAGTTGCAAGAAAAAGTATGTGAACTCCTTGGGATTACGTTTGAGCAGCAGAAAGGGGGTAGTTTTATATACATGCATAACATATAGATTTAGTCATTAAAACAAACAGCCATTTAATCCCTATAGGTAGGAAGAAGCTGCACTGAGCACAACCTGCATTCCATTCAGTCAACCTGTTTGAAGGAAGCTTACTTGCAGTATTTAGAAAACTGTGTACACATAATTATTAGCTCAACGGGATTGTGTTTCACTCCAATTAACATTAAATACCATCAGGAAAACACTGCAAATATATGAGAAGGTAAATCAATGGAACACATGCAGAATATGCACAAGACCAATACATATTTGTCATTAAGATACATTGGCCCCGCGCGTTACCGAGTCACTCTCTGTACCTGAGCTCATCTGGGTCCCCAATGAGATGTGGGCCACGTAGCTTGGAATCCAAGTTATAGTAGACTCCGCCCACCTCCCTCACACCAATCCAATGTTGGCGTTTGAGCGGCAGCCGCAGGGGTCCCCAGCGCAGGTTGGATGGCACATTAAGAATGAAGCCTGTCACGTTTGACAACTCAATGCTGCCCACATCCCTGGAGACACAGATGAACAACCAAGATGAGTTGGGGAAAATGAGCAACACATTAATACCACCAAGTGATATATCAATATACGTAGAGCTTTTCTCTCTGGTACCATGCATACTACTTCCCCATATATTCTTTCCACATGCCATTGTTTCACAATGTGAGCAGTGGTATCCTTAGGGGTAATAGGTGATCTTGCAAGGTGTACTTAAAAGCCACTACAGACAAGATTGTTGCATTAACTATCAGTATGAGGCAAGCTTGGTGTTTCTAACCAATATCTACACAAGGTGATTTAGTCAAAGGTTAGGGCCATCCATCCATCCATCCATCCATCTTCTCCCGCTTATCCGGAGTCGGGTCGCGGGGGCAGCAGCTTCAGCAAGGGA
>JAODOY010000011.1:80903-100491 GCA_025399855.1 Forbesichthys papilliferus | reverse complement strand
AGAGCACATTTTATGACCAATTCATGCAAAACTCCACGTAATCCCAATGGGTTCACATACTTTTTCTTGCAACTGTACGTGTGTGGTTGGTGTGTGTGTGTCTTTACACCCTGACAGCATGTTGAGTAAAGCAGACAGTTAATGAGTGAAACTGAAGTCCCTAATGCTTTGGGACTAAATCCGTTTAGTGAGACATACACACTGACGACTTGTTTACATACAGTATAATGAAATGTAATTCGAAGTTCAGCAAGTTTTGAAGGCAGAAAAATGACACAGACTTCCCCAGACTTACAGTAGGCTACTACAGGGCGTGGTTTATTTGTCAACGGTAACTTGATCAAATCATCACACAGGAATATTATTTATTTCTTAAGGTGCTTGTGTTTATTCATAAACTCGTAAACAGTGACTTTGCATTCTCTACTTTCTATGAAGAAATGCTCTCCAGTTCAAATCTACGTTAACCTCTTTAGGAAACTCCGTTGTTGTTATCGAGTCATTTCAACTGTCGTAAAACCTAAACCACGCAGCTACCAGAACGACACTGATTGGTCAAACACACGGTAGACCTGACTGAAGCTCTCCAGATTGATTCTTGCAGCGAAATCATATTGAAGTTTGCTAGATCAGGGTCTCACCAGGCTAGACCTCTGCCATGTCCTTAAACATACCCATAGAGATGTGTTATAAAAATTGAGTACATCTTTAATTAAAGCTCCAGATCACAATGATCAATACACGGGTAAAAAAAAAAAAAAAAAACAGCTACAATAGAGCTTGTGTGAAACTTTGCATTTCACATATGAGGACTGGCATAAAAAAGTAAAGGATAGTCTAGGTTTAGGTGTTTGACTCCAAGTCGGAAGGACATGGGCTTGAGCCCTGGAGTTGACTTACCTATGCACCTACAGTATGCATGGCGCACAAAATGTAAAGGTGTGTTCCAAGTTATTGCGCCCCCCAGAACATCACTCCCTTGCTTCAGCTCAGTCTCAAGCACAACTGTCCACTAGTGTGTCAGTTGCAACGTAGGGACCAGTGTCAGTTTATAGGAAATCATTAGGGGGTACTACACTCAGCACTGGGAGGAATGTGCACACTGAGCTTCAAATGGATACAACAATATGTTTGTTTGCTCATTTTGGCAACAAATATCTTGCTCTTGATCAAATGATTGGTCAACACTGAAACCTAGAAAGTGAGTGAGAGGGAGAGAGTACTTGTTTAAGTTCAATAAATAGTGAACTGTCGTTGATGGGCTGCAGTCAGCCGACCAATTAAGGGAAAGACAAAGAGGTCAAACAAGCCCTTAGGGCCTTAAACACACACACACACACACACACACACACACACACACACACACAGACAAACTGAAATACAGGCTACAGTACACACACAGGCACACACACATATTGAACATACACAATAATGCACAAAATTATACACGCATACATGGACTCAAAACTGCATGGGAAATAAAGCTAAGGCTTTATAATCAGATTGGGGACAGCTCTTATATTTTATTGAAGAGATTTAATGTAAGTCTCTGTGACACCTAGCTTGTCTACAATCCCATGAGTCAGTTTAATAGTTTAGCTATTCATGAGTGTAATGCTGCTATAATGACACAGGTAAAGAGGAGGTGATTAATGCAGAGACAATTACATTTAGCAGAAGATTTTATCCAAGGCAACTTTTGGTGGCCATGAAATGTCCATGATATGCATGGTAGTCCAAATAACTCAAAAAGAGCGAGAGAATGAGGTGGAGAGCCGGCAAGGGGTTTTCTATAAGAACAGAGCATCCAGAAGAAGGATGGAATTGAAAATTGAGCCTAGAAAAGCCCAAAAAGCAGAAAAACTACCAACAACAAAAGATTGATTATTACCTGACAGAGCCCGATGAAAGATAAAGATGTGGGTAGATGGTGTACTCATGTCAATAGGAGTTTACAATAAAAAATTAAATAAAAAGCCATATTATTTTTATGTGTGTGCTACCGCACGTGCAGGAGTGTGGTTCATACATGTCAGCCTCTCTGTGGAGGTCCTGTCAGCCGTGACCTTTACCAAATGAAAGGAGGTAATATCTGGCTTCATTTGGGCCTGGTACTCCACACACAAGATGGAAGAATAGATAAATGGATGGATGGATGGATGCAGGGTGTCTTGTCCAGGGGATGCAGCAAGGACAGGATGACAGATACTGAATGAATCTGTGCACAGATAGACTTAAAAATGTTCAAAAGTAATATACAAAATATGTAACACATACAAATGGACAGCTAATTAAATACATGTAATCTGTCTGGCATTACTGTGAAGGTCTACATATTAAAGAAACAACTGAATACATTTTCTTTGGTCTTTATTCAAAACAAGAAAGAGATTCTGTCAGAGGCCTGCCCACAATCAAATATTTCTGCATCAGACATAAATATCAATTGAACAAGTCAAGCCATTGATTTTGTCTCCTCCCCAACTGTTAGCTTATTATTATATCAAAGGTCAAAGGTGTCAAATGGCCGCATTCAACCAGCCAATCACCAAGCAGAGTCTGTGTTAGCACCTTTATCATTCAAGTCTACTACAGACAGCCAATGTGTAAGTGTGTGTGAGAATGATGAGGATAAGTAATGAATATATATATTATAGATAGAGAGAGAGAGAGAGAGAGAGAAATATAGTGATAGATGTAATATTATTTCTCTGTAAAATCAAATGCTTACACAAGCCATCCAGAAGAAGAGTTGTCCTTTCCTCACACTGCAGGCGTCGCACAAACGCTACACACATATCCCGGCATACTCAACAGAACGTGTGGGCACATACAGTACACAGCACATACAGTAAGGCAGGACTTTGAGCTATGTGAAGAATAATGTACAAAGAACATGACTTAACGTTTGTCATATATGGCTCCTTCTGCAAAGGTATGACCACTTGTTGCATTGATGGTCTGGGCCCTGTGTGCGTGCGTGTCATCCTTAATCTCACCTCCGCACACACACACACACACACAGCTCTTCTTATTAGCCAGTGTGCACATAGAAAGTCCATAAAGCTATCCTGTTATGTCCTCATCAGACAGATATGGGCTGCTTTACTCTTTTTGCCCTCTAACCAGTAATACTGCAGTCTCTGCTGATTAACCAAGTTAAATCAGTAGAGGGGACTTGCAGTACAATTGGTTTGATAGCGTCCTGGCCTTATGCATTATGTACTAGAACTGTTCTCCAATTAAACAGCGCGGCCTCAGGGCAGTTCCACTGTTTCTAGTGCCACTAATTAAAACATATAGAGCAAAGAAGCCTTTGCTCACTATAGCTCCTGTTGTGGCCATTCCATTCATTTGCCATTGGAACACAGATAAAACAGAAAATCAGATCATGTACACGTGTGTTCATTGAGGCGTCATGTGCGTGCGTGTGTGTGGAATAGCAGTTATTGAGAATGGCTGGTCCAGAGCAGGCGTTCTATTTAATGAAAAGTGCATGCATTTTTCATTGGCTATTAGAGCGGCCTATACATTTGACTGCATTATGATTTTAAAAGAAATGGTTCATAGTTTCAAACTGCCATGAGTGCGCATATGCACAGAACTTTTAATTCTAAATTTGAAAGATTTTGTATTTAAGCCCTTGAGAAGAAGAAAATAAATGGTTTCTCAGCAATTTGGTCAACAGATTGTTTATAAATGTGCTCTATAAATAATTTGGCTTGATTTGACTCAATTTTGGAAACATCCCTGTTGAACACAAATCTTCTGAGTTCATTTCAGTAAGCTTGAAACCAGACAGTGCCATATATCTACAATATAGCCAGGCTATAATTGATTGCTTTTTCATGACAAAGTTTAATAATAATATTTGATTTCATGGTGAGAGATGTGTTTCTGTAGTCTGTTAGATACACAATAAATCTGAAACCTTGTAATGCCATAAGAAAATTATGTGTTGAATATGTGGATCTGTGGAACATAATTTAACAGTTAGTGTGTTTTGTGAATGTTGGAAAAAATTATTTTTGACTAGTTTTTGTAACTAACTGCATTATGTTTGGCCAAACTGTAAAACCCAGTGTGAAGCAGCCTGTGTCAACTCACCCGTTTGACACTAGTAGGTTACAATGGGCCCATGCTACATGTCAAGCTGTCAGCTAACCATACTAGCTTACCTTGCAAAATGTCTCTCTGCTGTCAGAGAAAAAAACATGCATCTCCAGACATTATGAATATGAAAGAAACTTTTAAAACAACATTTTAACTAATATGCTACAGAATCATAATAATAAATAAATAAATAATAAAAGAAAATGTATACTATTGTACAAAATGAAGACAATTGTTAACATGTTATGCAAAGAGTGTCAAAAAGCAGCCAGGCAGTCTGCCTCTGTGCACCACTATGCAAGCTTTATTTTTACATATGACTCATCTAAAGTTGTGTATCTCTCAAAATATTGCATTGCTGTCATGCCCTCACCCCATGTTAGCATCCTCATTGAAAACAGACTAAAACCTCCAAAGCCAGTCATAACCCTCCCACACAGTTAAACCACCCCAAGGTCACAACAGCAGAAGCTACACTTATGCAGTGTCAGTTGACACTGACCAATCAGGTCACATCACCCCTACAACGCTTTAACAAAGGCAAACCATTCCCCAAGGTCCCCAACAACAGGATCTGCTTCATCTCACATGAGATGACCGATGGTTACACATACACATAGAAGACAAGAACATATACCGGAAATATTTGTCCAGGTCAAAAATATTTCTATAGGCTATTATTCATGTGTTTATACCACCCAGTTTTATTTCCCCAATCACAATGACAGTTGAGTTCAGTGTTGGACACCACCACTAACAACTAATGGGAATTATTTAACTTATTGTACGTAAGTCAATCTGTATGCTGACACACCACACACCTCACAGCTGTGTGCTCTGACAGTAGATACACCACCCTGGATGGCAGTAGTGTCTGCTCCACAGCTATGGAACTTTGTGTGTGACCTACCACTGCGGTGGGTGGCAGTAAGATGCTATCAGATGCATACAGACGAGGATATTAGCCTCCAATACAAAGCCCCCCTACCCCCCTCTTTCCCTTATTGGTCGGCTCTGAGTCTTTTGAAACACACACACTAGGTAATTAGTGGCACGGCCCTGGAATTTTAATCTCCTATGCTCCCTGAGAGAGATTTAGGGGAGCTGGTCTGACCAGTATGGAATACTTACATGGGATACATGAGTGTGTGTGTGTGTGTAGGAGTTGTTCCTGAGCAAAAGTGTGTGTGTGTGTGTGTGTGTGAGAGAGCGAGGGGGAGAAAGAAAGGAAGGAAGGAAGGAAGGAAGGAGGGTTTGGGGGAGAAGGAGGGATGTTATTAGAGCGTTATTCCCTCTGGGGGGCATGGATGGAGAGCACAGCAGATGATAAGGTCACTCCCTCAACTCCATGTTCAAAGGGAGAGGTGTGTAATTAGTGCTGTTTGTGATGAGCATGGCATCATGTGTATGTGGTTGTGTGTGTTTGCACAAGCATCATATATGCTTTTATGTATAAATTAATAGTGGGTTGGTTAGATTCAACATGTAAAGCCCATTGAAGATATTTTGGTCTTATTTTGACAGAGCTCTACTGTAAATTTGCTGAGACTGGTTTATGTATGTGTGTGTGTGTGTGGATATATATATATATATATATATATAGGCCTGCATACTGTATATACCCACACACAAACCTGGCTTAGAGTGAGGGAGACTGTCAATCAAGTGGGTGTCTACTGAATACCACTCACCCATATTCTCACCCTGTGTCTGCGTGGGTTTGCGCCGAGTGCTCCGGTTTTCCCCACTATCCAAAAAACATGTTAGGTTCAATCTACCAGTCAGTGCCATTGACACTGGAAATGGTGCGTTGAACATTTGTATACCTTCCCGCATTTTATTGTAGGCCGCCAGATACAGATGGTACAGCAGCGCATGTCTGTTTTGAATAAACTATTTTATCCAGTAATTATAGTAATGTCGCCCTCTAGTGGTCTATTCCTGTTTTCAGAATGTTTAGTTGTAATCTGTCACGTTATAACCAGATATTAGTGTGCGAAGTTGTGAAAGTTATAAAATAAGCCTTTTTGTGGCAATAACAAATAATAATAATACTTTTTAAAATATATATAAATGCATACATTTTTGTAATGTTTATAAATGTAATGGAATTGTGGAAAAAAAATCGACACTACTATTGGAATTTTCATAGCATATTTATTTTCCTAACATTTCTTCTTTTAAAAAAACAACAAGGTCCAAGATGATTGGAAGCCCGGCCCACACTATGTTTCCCAGGCTGGCTAGCTAGCTCGGCTCTAAGCCACCGGGAAATCCAAATAAGTCTTATGGACAATTGGTAATATACACCCCATATACAGCAATGCATAGTGGTCTCCTTAAACACCTTTCAGTAATACCAAACCTCCATGGAGGCTTTAAGTCATCACAAGGCTGACAGCAATGAGGTTCGCTCCATCAGCTACTTTTAAGCTAATGATGGTTGTGTTTCTGATAGCTCTGGGTCGGCTTCCCCTGGGCATGGCCGGCTGCAGGAGCTAGTCACATATACCCACCCTGTTGTCAGCAGTACAAGCTGATTGACACAACATAGCAGACTCTAGCAGCCCTTCCGGATATGGTGAAATGTGGACCGCCTGCAGGAACACCTCCCTTTTAACCAATCAGATTCAGCATAAGTGCAACGTCAGAGCCACTGTGACAAACACACACACATTCAAGGCTGGTGTCCTGAGTGAGCTTCACGGAGCTCATCTATAAACCGTTGTTTAGATGAAATGACTCTGCATTTGCCTTAAGGGGCTCAGTGTATCTAGACGACCCCTCTGGTGAACGGCACCCAGGAAGAGAAGCGGTGGCTTCAGAAAATTGGCACTCGGCTGTCTCCCGTGACAACAATAGAGTTCAGTGGGAATGACCTATGTTCAGAGCTCTGGCTTAACCCTTGTCCCTCCGTGTGCGGTGCCTGTGCCGGCGTGAAGACGCGGGCGTGCGTGAGAGTGCGGTGGAGCCTGTACATGGTTGGGTGAGAAGCGCGTGCGTGCGTTGAGGGAGAAGAGAGGGGTGGGTTGGGGGGGGGGGGGGGGCAACAGAAACGACACCCAGTGCAGGTGCAGGTCCGTGCCGTCCAGGAAGTCGGCGGAGAAGACGCTGGGAGGCGTGTGCGGCGCCAGTGGCGCCAGCCTCGTGACCCCCCCGCCCCGGCCGTCCCCTCCCCCTGCCCCTGCCCCGGAGACGCCTGTCGCCATGGAGATGTCCAGCCAGTCCATGCTGTCCAGGGTGGGGTCGCCGAAGTCCAGGCCGGCCGGGTGCGGGGAGAAGCCCAGGTCGGAGGTGTCCATGGGGGTGGGGGCGTGCTCCAGGATGCTGGCCGTGCTCAGCATCTGGCTGTGGAGGTCGTCGATCAGTGGCAGGCCGCCGTCCGCCTCTACGCCCAGCAGGGGGCCGCCCGTGGTGCTTTCCAGGAAGTCCTCAAGCCGTCCGCCCCCCGCCCGCCTGGGCGACGAGGAGGAGGTGGAGAGGGGAGCCGTCTCTGGAGGGGTGGGGGGGGAGAGGTGCAGTGGGGACGGCGGTGAGGACGGGGAGGGGGGGTCAGAGTGCAGGTGGGCCAGTGAGGGGTCCGGGTTGGCCTTGAACCCACAGATCTCTGACAGGGGGACGGAAAACACAGTGAGCACAAGGATGGCAGGACCACCGTCTGACCAGTTAGCTAGCACTAACCAACATTAGTAGTTAGCTAGCACTAACCAACATTAGTAGCTAGCTAGCACTAACCAACATTAGTAGCTAGCTAGCACTAACCAACATTAGTAGCTAGCTAGCTAATAATTAACATTAGTTAGTACCACACAACTAATATGATATACATATACAGTATGTATGTGTTATTGTGTATTATGTAGGGGCTAGGATGCTTACAGGTGGGCCAACTCTGAGACTCAAACCCACAACACCCAGACCACTAGACTATCCTCTGAAAGATCTGTAAGCTCTGTAAGATAGTTATGCAAGGCGTCGGTAAGTCTTCCTACCTCCACTTTTAAGAAGGATGTCAAAGAGGTCATCCATCTGCTGACTGCTCAGGCCATTCTCCTAGTGACACAGGGTGTGGTTTCTGTTAGCGATAGTGTCTAGATGGAAGGCGTCACAGGAAAACCACATAGGCAACACAAAACCTCGATATCTACCTTGCACACATCAAACCCAACTCAAAACACATGCGTTGGACTGCATGTCAAGTGATTTCACGTGGTGACACACGCAAACACAAACGCACAAAGAAGAATGAATAATCAAGTAGCCGGTGGATAGAGGAAATGAAGACGTACTTTGGGGCGCTGGGTGGAAAGAGAAGAGTTGGGTTTGGGAGAGGGAGGGGTGAACAGCGTGTGTCTATCATAAGATGGACACACGGCCTCTCTCTGTACGGGACGGCGTGACGCGACAAAAAGAAGAGAAGGATACAGGGGAGCAGAAAAGGAAAGAGAAGTACATGAGGAACATGGTATATATGGAGGAGATGGCAATGACGTGGATGGATCACCGAGGAGAGGGGAGTCACCTTGAGAGATGAGATTATGGTGCTTTGGCATTCAGAGTCTGAGACGTCGTCGAAGAAAGGCTGCAGAATGGGAGGGGCAGACACTGACAGGCTGGGCTCCAGCACACCATTGGTGTCCAAGTGGAGACCTGGCTTCTGTCCCTGGAGTAAGACATGGGTGCTGAGTGTTATTGGAAATGCATCTACACACAATATGTACAGGTGGATTTCAGATACATTAAAAAGGTACTGTATACAACGTCTTTCTGGAGAACGCTTGCTAAATTCAAACTAAAAAACAAAACACTTATCCCTTCAATGACATTGGGTGCTCCCTCAAAAGCACCGCCCCACACATAGGGATGGGGATCGAGAACCGGTTCTTTTAAGACTCTATTCAAAATTTCTCAAAACCCGAAAATCAATAAGGTCTGAGCTTATCGATACAGCTAATGAGACTAGTGGGATTTAATAAATAATAAATCAACTGTAAAAAATATGATATAAATGTACATACTAAAAATACAACATACATACAAAAAATAAAATATGTATAAATATGGGAAACTGCGGCAGTGGGTATCTTAATTATTTCCGCAGCTGTAGTTTTATAGGAGGAGATTTGATAGGCGTGGAAAATTAATTCAAATAGAAATGAAGACGAACGATAGTGGTATCGATAAATACTTGGATCATTAGGTCTTAAAAATGGTATCAATATCAATAAAAATTCACGATCCCCTCCCTACCCACATTGGAAAACGCATTAGGAAAGGTTAGGGTATGGTTGTTGTGTGCGGACTGCACCACATTGTTTGTGTTCCTATTTACGGAGCCACGTCTGTGTAGAATTTCCGTATAATTGTTATAAATGTTAAATTTGAAATTAAAACTAATCTGGTAGGAGCTGGACCTCCAGGAAATATTTAGTGGATTTTACTAAATGTTATTAGCTAACAATTGCTAACTAGACCTTTAATGTTGCCTACATACAATACTACAATACTATGTAAAACATACAGTATTTTTGCATTGTACTATGTTGTAATCTATGTTGAGTACCTTTTTGGTAGGCTGGTTTACGGGCTCTGTCGGCAACTGCTCGTTTGATTGGGTTTCCACACTGGGGGAGCAGTTTGCTGATTGGCTGGGGAGTTTGCTCGGTGTCGACAGCAGTCTCTGAAAGAGGACAAGGGGCAGAGGTGAGTGTGCTACCTTCTGCCATGTGTTGCAACCTTCTGCGTTAGCCTCCACTGTACCTGCATGGTGATGCGACCGTTCACTTTGGCCAATGAGGACAGACCGTTCTGTCCCTCCGCGGCGTGGTTGGTTAGCGCTATCAGGTAGTGATTGCCGTTGCCGTCGGTAACCAGGGTGGGGGCCCCATTGGCCTTTAGTAGGTCTAACGAGATGGTCTGGGTGGCCAGCTGGGTGCCGTTCTGTTGACCGAACACTGGGGACACCTGCAGATGGAAGTCAAGCTACAGCTTCAGATACATCACCACCTTGTGTACATTGATTTAATGCACATTAAAAGGTAAAGTCAGCTATTGCAAGCTAATTGTAAGCTAATACACTTTATGTCAAATTCAACAATTATCTCCTCACATTTTGCTATCTTACTGTTCTCTGTGCATGTTGTCAAAAGTATCCTATACTTCTACACAGCCCTGGCTCCGTAAATAGGAACATAAACGAAGTGGCGATCACCGCTCATATCAACAAAGCCGTAGCACTGCGCTTTGCTTCACAATGCATTTCAATGTGTGAGGCAGCGCCGCGGAGCGATGCGGTTTTGAGCTCGAAGTTAGCAAGAACCCTGCCTTTAATTATGCTTTATGGGCCGGTTTCACAGACATTTTTCAACGGAGATCTTCATTGATGTTTTCTTTTAGTCTTGGACTAGAATTAATGCGTAACCGGCCCCAAAAGTACTACATGAGTAGGAAAGTAGTTAACATCGACAAACGTCATAAAACAAATAAAAACAAAAGGCCAGGGACAAGCTTAAAGTAACACTTCTCAACTGGCCACAGAAGTGTGGGCATCTGTGGGGGATAGGCTTCTCTCTATTATATGTACAGTATAGTAGAGAGAACTTAAACCCACTCAGACACAACACAAGCTCAAAAGGTTGTTTCTGTAATGTAGATTTCAACCACAAGGGCAAATCCAGCTGGCTTTCCCCCCGACTATTTCTCTCAGCAAAATGATTCCTGAGATAACAGTCTGGAAACGCTGTTCACGTTAGCGTTCGCACAGCCACCCTGCTAGCGGTCCATTAGGACCAGTGGATTAGTGAGATGACACTGAAGTCAAGCGTGTTTCAAAATAGTGATAGAGCTAGATGAGGCGATCAAAACAGTTGTAGTTAACCAGAAAGAGGAGGCAAAGACTGTTAGTACTTCTCAATGGAGCGTGGCCAGACCCTTTCCACCAAGTGCACAGGGTCTGGTAACACCAGGATGAAATCCAGGCACCAATTGATGATAAAAAAAACAAAAACTTTAAAGATCAAAAGACAACCAATCCAAAACAAAGTGCCCTCATGGCAGCAGATACCATGTGGAGGCCATGTTAGATGGGTCAGTGGATCCTGGGTGGGAGGTCAGTACGCTACCTGCTGTGTGTGGGTGGTGGTCTGCTGCTGTTTCTGCTGTCTCAGCTGAGCTCTCTGTTGCTTCTTCTGCTGGGCGAGGCTCACCGCAGGCTTGTGGGGCGTGCGGCTCGGGGCCTGGATCTGGGCCTGGCTCCTTTGGGCCTGGCTCTGGGCCAGCCTCTGCTGGGCTTGGAGCTGCTTCTGCTGGGTCTGCTGGATGATGAGCTGCTGAAGCTGCTGCTGCTGCTGTAGCAGTAGCTGGGCTTCTGTCTTGTGCTGGGCTTGCTGGTTGGCCTGCTGGTGGGGCGCAGGCCTGGCCTGCCCCTGCTGCTGGGCCTGCTGGTGGGCCTGCTGGTGGGGCGCAGGCCTGGCCTGCCCCTGCTGCTGGGCCTGCTGCTGGGCCTGCTGGTGGGGCGGAGGCCTGGCCTGCCCCTGCTGCTTCAGCTGCTGCCTCTTCTGCTGCTGGGCCTGCTGCAGCTGGAGCCGGTGGATCTGCTGCAGCTTCAGCAGGGTCTCCTGGGAGCACTGCGTGGGTTGGGCCACCCTCTTATTGGCCTGGGTCTCGTCCGTCACGCCCTCCATCCCCTCCTCCGCCTCCTTCTTCACGTGGACCAGCATGCCGTTGGGCAGCGTGGGCGGCTGGATGGCCGAGGCCTTGATCAGAGTCTGGGGCTTGACGTCGCTGATGCCGCCCCTCTCACCGCTCTCGTGGCCCCCGGCCGCCCCGGCCTTGCCCTGCTCCAGCTGGGACCGAAGGGTCTCCACCAGCCGCTGCTTCTGCCTCAGCATGCGTGTCAGTTCCTCGATTTGCTTGTCCTTCTCCTGCAGCATCTGGTCCTTGTCCAGGGCCGAGGCGTCGCCGGCGGCCCCTGTGGAGGGCTCCCGGGGCTGGCTGGGCGGTTGGCCGCAGGGGGGGCAGGTGGGGCGCGGCCTGGAGAGGCTGCAGGAGCTGTGCGGTCGACCCCGGCTCTCCTCCTTGACCTGTGCCAGTGGCACGATGGCCGGGTGCAGCGGGGAGGGGTGGAGGCTGAGCTGGGTCAGAGGAGAGCTCACCTATACGGGAGGAGGAGAAATAAATGGGAAACATTCAACTACACATAATAACGTCAAACGGTGCAAGATGCAACCGGTCGGCTATTATTCAAATGTCTACACACACACACACACACACACAATAATATAACTAGCAAACAATGTCTTCCCCCCTCAGGTGGGGACTCCCCCGTTGACCACTCACCATCTCCCCAAACACGTCTCCATTACAGCTGGCCTCGTCTGGACTCATGCAGGAGCGTTCTGATGCCGTAGGGGACACGGGCGGGCTGGAGATAGTGCTAGTGCTGCCGAATCGCATGACCCGCCCCGGGATAGGAGCCTGAGCCAATGAGAAGGACGCCACTTTAGCGCCGCTGTCCGTGGATTGGTCGTTGAGGGCGGCGGCTAGAGAGGATGCGGTGCAGTTAGCGGCGTGCACTGCGCCCTGCTGGTCGGCCTGGGAAGTGGCGTTCTTTGCGTTGGCCGTGGAATTGCCGCCGTTTTGCTCCTGGTAGTGGCGGAGCCTCTCGATCAGGTCGGTCTTGGTACCGGACACAGTTAGCTTGCGTAACTTAAGCTCCTGTTTCAACTCAGCAACCTGGATGAGGCAAACAACTATTACAGACCTGAAAACGCTGCTTACATAGAAACATAGAAACGTGCCATTGTTGACCATATGGGTAAGTAAACATGACAACTGCTCTTTGTAAAAATAGCTTATTTGGTACGTTAAGCGGCCTCATTGTTGCAGCATTTGAAAATTATAAATCATAAATATCATAAAATTCATGGTGTTGTACACAATATTTGAGCACGTTTTTTTGTGTGTTTGCTATGAGAAAGCAAAAAAACGGATGCATACTAATACAAGTTGTTCTTCTGAAAGAATGTCATGTGACGACTAAGCGTCTGGGATGGCACTCACTTTGAACTCATCCAGGTTGGCTGGCAGAGTGCTTGGCTTGGCACCTCCCACTAGGGCTTGGGTCTGACGGCTGGGCCCGCTTTGATTGGCAGAGGCTGAAGTGGGTGTCGTGGGAACGCTCCGGGAGGGGGAGGGTCCAGCCTTGGTTGCGGGGGCTTGCTCAGATGGTGGTCTGAAGAGCATTGGAAATTTGTATAAACAATCAAGTGATTATTCCCTCTGGTCAAATGGTGTAAAACCCAGCCAACAGCAGGTCAAACGCTTTCTTCAACAGAGGTCAGAGTACCAAACTGACAAAAATAAAAATGAAAAAGAGGCAAAACCATAATTTAAATTGGTGCAAATGGAATAAATACTATTTATCAATGTGTACAGTATACCCTACATGCCGTATCTAAGAGATGGACACATTTGTTCAGTTACACATTGAGTGGTTGGCCTCTGAGCCTACAGGAGAGTCCGTAAGCGTACTTGGGCGGGGCAGGCAGGATGGTGTGGTAGTTGTAGTGCTGCTGCTGCTGGTTGATGATCTGCAGCTGCAGGAAGAGCTGCTGCTGCTGCAGGATCTTGGCGTAGGAGGAGTCCAACTGTGGAGGTGGGTCCTTGTCTCCCTTCTGGTCTGGGGGGATGTACTGGTGGTACTTCAGCTTCTTCACCTTCACGGTCCACACATTGAGAATACACGGGACAAGCGTGAGCGTGGGCTTCTTGTGAGGACTGGGTGGACCGCTGCCTAATAATTACTGGGTCAAAACCACGTTTATCCAGCAACTGGTGCCATCTACAATCACAGACTAGTCACAGCCTATTACTAAGTCCTGCGGAAGTGCTATGTGTTTGTAACCTAGCAACAGTGGAGAAGCACTCTAATAAAAGTAGTCGTGGAACACAAGGCCCCCCAAGTATAAAAGAAAGGGAACGTGGTTAGTTTATGAAAACGTTGCAATCATAAAGCAGCCTCTTGTGCATAACTGTCTAACGTCCAGTCTTATGACTGGAGGAGGTCACAGATAGCTTCCTGACCTTGGGCTTGCTGTCCTTGGCCTTCTTCAGTCTCTGGGGAGGCCGATCTGAGCTGCTCTTGGTCTGAGGCGGATGACACAAAGCAGATTATCAGATGGTCCATAAACACAGACAGAGAGCACCAATCGCTGGTAGGGCCGCTGGAAAAACGCCACTCACTTTAGACAGGCCGGAGGCATGGCGACAGCTTGTGGGCGGCGTCCCATTCACCAGCTTCTGGGACGGGGAGTCTGAGCCATTCGTGGGTGGCGGTGGTGGTGGAGGAGGAGGTGGGGCTAGTGGAGTAGCAGGCTGGGTAAGAAACTGAGACAACATATCATTAGTTAGAAGAGAGATTTGTATTGTTGTTGACCTATTGATGTAATATGCTATATGGACACCAGGTGGTGGTGGTGGTGTACCTGTGATGGGGACATCTCGCCATCTTGGCTCAGCATGTCAGAGGGGGACAGCTGCGAGGAGGGGCCCAGAGGTGAGTCGTGATTCGTGAGCTGGTCCGGTGACAGCGCATCACTGCTGTCCTCGTCCAATGAGGAGCTTTCTCCTCCAGCACCCTTTGGTGAATCTGTTGAATGGCTGGATGGTTTAGTTATACAGCAGTATAGAAACAAAAACAAACAATTTCAGGTGGAACAATAAATAAGTTACCTTTTACTGTGGCACGTTTCTGTACCTACCCATTATTTATAAAAATATATTCACCCAAAACAATTTGGGCAGATTGTGAAAGTTGCAGATTAATTCAAAGATTTACTCAGTTTAAAGTTTAAGGTAAAAATTTTCACTAAATTTAAAATATTTAAATGACGATTGACTATTACTAGAAAAGTAAATTGACTATTTTAGGGTTTTGCAAGAGATAAAGACAGAAAACTATACAAAAAATGTTTAAGCAGCATCTCCCTCCCCGGTTTCATCCAGTTTCATCCCATGCTGCATCGTGAAGGTGAGAACTAACTATCCCTTCACCCCCACCTAGTTTGAGACAACATATGCCACAGCCATGTATGCCTATCGCTGATGTTACCATTATTATACAACAATATTGATGGACTGACAAAAATCGCTGAAATTGATTAGTGATCAAAGTGACAGCGATGGTAGGCGAAAGCGGCGTTTCAGCCGGTAGGCTTTAGAGGTTGGCAGTTCATTGCGGTGCTGAAATACATATTTTCATGCAGTAGCCATTGTATTTGGGCTTTTCCTTTTTAAGGACGGCCTTGCGCTGGAGGCATAGTTAGTAGACTAGTCTACAGTAGTGGCGACATTTCATAGAAAACAGCAAGACTGTGAGTCTCCGTATTGCAGAGCAGTGGTAACGTTGGTTCATAGCCACCTATATTCTAGGCCTTCTCCGCAATGTCTCGTCAAACTTCTTGTTTTTTTCCATAACCATGATGTGGTGTTGTAGGGGCACCTCCGTTAATATAAATCACAATCAGCTTTCATGTTACAGTAGTTTGAGATTAAAAGGTTCCCGTGTTTGGGAATGTATTCTTTGTGTCTCCGTTGTCAACTCATTTACAGTGTATGCATTAGGCTATAGGCTAGAGGGTTCATACGGGACTAATCACGTCCCCAACTGTATTGATTTTTTTTACCTGACGGTGAACTTTACTTTTCAATAGTGTGTGTTAGTGATATTATGGCACATACTGTATACCGGTACTGTTATACTGGGACGGGTGGGATGACAGTTATATCCTGATATCTAATAGCATATTCTACTGCAAACACAGCGTTAGCTTTCCTTACGTTAGCCAGCATTGGCTACGGTAGGCAACTGTACTCAAGACACCTGCCCGATTTGCCACTGGTTTTTCCTCAAACCATAAATTAATTTCTTGCTGATTACTGTTATTTCTTCTAATCCTTGGTTGCTCCTGGTTTCTTTGATGCCTGGCAGGCTCAATTATATAGCTATGGTCTATTATATTCATAAGAATGAACATTATCCATCTCCTCAGTATCAAAACTAGTGTTGTGATCCATATTTCTTGTTATGCTTAAGCTAGCTTGGCAGCAAACACCCTGTGTGACGTCAGATCAAGTTTTTTTTTGGCTATTACAAAAACGAATGTAAGAGTTATTGTAGTACATTTAAAGAGATAATTTTATGAAAATGTACCGTTTCTGTCATTTTCCAACACATTAATTAACAGTGGTTGTTAACCTGCAAGTTGCACTTTGTGTTTATAATATTCCTACTAGTAGTACAGACAAAGCAAAAACTAGTAAGAGAGAAGTTATAAAACACTAATAAGACTGTAGATGTGTTTAGCATGTGCTTGGCTGTGTTGTAAATGCTTAAAGGCATACTCAGGTTTTCCCCCAGCACAAACAAGTTGATAGCATTGACATCTCTCAGCATCACTGGGTTTACCGCATTCACAGACTTCACTTCACTTCCCTGTACAGACATCTGTCATATGGATTTGCATGAAGCACTGTGTGTGCGTGCGTGCGTGTGTCCGTGCTTGCGTGCGCGTGTCCCTACCCAGCAGTGAGTGCTGCAGGGTGAGACTGACAGGCAGGATGTTCTTGTGGATCAGTTCGATGGGGCCAGGCCGGTGGGAGATCTTGTCATTGAGGTCGTCAGCCAGCCGCGCCCTTTTCAGCTGCAACTGCTTGGCCTGTAGGGAAGGCTCTGCAGAGGTCTCTGTGGCAGGCAGGCGGACACACACACACACACACACAAAATGGATCGAAAGCACAGTAAGAATGTGATACATTTACATCAATATGTTGCCAAGGTCCCTATTCTGTGGCATATAATCATATTATATGACCTATATCCTCTATGCTATATTAATTCAACAATAATTGATATATTAAGCATTCTGTATAATTTTAAGTTTCAGATAATTCAGATGGAATTCTTGCTTTTGTCTGTTGATCTAGTCAGTGCATTTCCTTCGACAGTCCTGCAGGAGGCAGCATGGAGCACTCACCCTCTAGGATGTGCATCCTGACTAGCTCAGAGCGTTCTGGGCGACTGCGGATCTTCCTCTTCAGGTAGTCTTCAGTCTGGAGGGGGGGCAGAGGAGGGACAATATATAAGAGACACAATCAATAATAAAGTACATTCTAGGTAAAAAAAACTAGAATATAGATTATTTTGGAATCAAAGTTTATTATAATATGTTTGAGGACCACTGCTTTCTGAAGAACTAAATACTGAATAACTACGTATGAGTTGATGGACTAGCGCAACAACATTTTTTAAATTTTTTTATATTTTCCTCTTCCGTTTCCTGAGATTTAGTGACGTTTGCACCAAGTTCACATTTCTAACAAACAGGAATTGAAATATTGAAGTAATTGTTTTAGTAATATGCAATTTAGTCTGATCACCGTAATGCACCAGATGCACTAAATAGCTTGTAACAATTCTCACACTGCCCGTTAATATATCGATGTCAGATCAAATGTATGGGACCAAACGGTGACCTTTGAACTTGACGGCGGTCATGAGAACCTGCGCAGTACCCTGACCCTACTGCAGATACTCACCCTGGCTCTCTCCAAACTCCTCCGCTGCTCGTGAAAGGCTGCCGGGCTCTTCAGTGCTGGACAAGGATGGAGGAAGAGGAGGAAAAGCAAACAATGAATAGCTGTGTTTGATTGTGAAGGTGACCAGCAGCGTGAAAACAGTTTAGAGGAACTCAAAGCAGAACTGGCTGCGTGATGACTTGTTTTAGTAACACACTTATTTAGGCTTAGCGGTAGGGTTTACTGGCTATTGCAGCATGCTGTATGCGCAACAATGAGACAGTGTTTTATCATCTATTCCCTACAAATACATTATTAGTATGTTTTATGCTAAACTTTACAGTAAAGCTACTGTCTGGCTAGGTCTGACAGATGGAATCGCAGGCCAGGGAGTGGGAGAGCCATCAATACTTAATGAGCCCCACTCCGGATGGATCTTTAAAAGTGTAGGTGAGGGGGGTGGCTGATGGACACACACAATATAAGAATGGGACCATCTCCATTCATGACTTCTAGCAGCCACTCATGTTAATGTGTCAGTTTGTGTATGTGTTGGCGAACCGCCTGTGCATCTGTTTGTGTCGGTAATAATAATAAAAAATAATAATACACTTTATTGCTAAAGCTCGTTTCATACAAGAATTGCAGCTCATAGTGCTTTAAAGTGAAGAGACAAACATATGGAGAAAGATACGTATACCTTTCACCATATCAGTTTGTGTCTATGTATTGTATCAGAATAATTAACACTCCAAAGGCACAAACAGATACAGTATGCAGAAATGCACTCATATATTCTCAGTAACGTTGTTGTCTTTGGCTATTTCTTCACATCACTAAAATTGGCTTTGGGTAGAATGTCACCCTTATGACAGAAGAAATACATTCCGCTCAAATGAGCTGGTCTCAACTTAACTAACCATTACAGTGATGTAACTTCTGGTTTGGTCAGAGCTGATGAAAGCTCTGCCAACTAAGTGTGGACATTCTGGTTGTAACACAGGCGTGTCTTACGTAGATGCAAGAAGACTAGAGGGGCCTGCAATGTACACTGTGTCCAAACATGATGTGTTCTGAGACATATTATTTCATATAGTAATCATTTGTTTAGTAATTATGCAAACTCCCAGAAGACAAAAACATTACGGACACAATCACACTATCACAAAAATCTAATATTGTTCAACGTCCTAAATATTGCTACTGTACTTTTATTTGATAAAAAGATAAGTTTTCATCACTTAGTAGATTGCTACTACTTATTTTATACCTTGATCATTTGAAGTTGCTCACTATGCACAGATACAGCCTATTTCAGCTACTCTTATGTAAGGACGTGTGTCAATGCACAATGACTAATTAGCATTTCATTGGTACTTGTTGATGTCTGTTAAGACCCACAACACCTCACCAGTAAACCTTGGCAACACATCACACATCCCTCCACAACACCAAGCCTCAACTATGCTTAAGCTCACAGTTAGCCTACATCATCACACCCAATGTCTGGGTCTGAATCGATGACTAATGCTAGTGGGAGCACCACAAAGACAGTGTGGCTCACAGCATTGCTACAAGCTAGCAGTCCGGTCAAACAACTCTCAACACAAATTTGTGACACGGCTTATTCTATGACATGATGTCATACAATGTGTGCCAATCTTTGGCAGGGAGAGCAACATTTAGAGTATCCTCAGGAGGACATGTTATAGTGGGGCCTGGATGTTCATGTGTCCTCACCTCTGCTCTGCATAATAACCAACATGGGTTTCTCTAGTCTTATAATTGACCCCAGGTTCCACATCTCTAATCCACTAGCTTCCCCCCTGCTTGAACCAAAACCACAAATGGAGCTCATACAAGCTGTACAGTCCAATAACCACATCATTAACTATATATA
>JAODOY010000011.1:66500-80803 GCA_025399855.1 Forbesichthys papilliferus | reverse complement strand
CCCCCCCCCCCCCCCCCCCCCCCCCCTGGGAAATACATTTAGGAGGCCTGTGCATTTTTATATCTGATTAGGTATTCTGAGATTCAAATAACGTGGAGAGGGGGAAACCTCACCTGGGGGTTTGAGTCACTGACACATCCCTGGTAATTGGGTGTGTTTGGCGCCAGTAATGTTGGTAAAACCCCCCCTGCATTTCCAACATCTAAAGATCTCTATTCTCAAGGTGATTAATCTTCCTCTCATCAATTATGAGTATGTGGGAGGAATCGTTCCATCGACGTGGGGTGTGTGCCTAACGGCCGTCTAGGTCGGTGGGCCCCTCTGTTCCTGCAGCATACATGGTCAGGTTTGCAATGAGCCAACAGCCTAATGATGCGCTCGGGTTAAAGAACTCATTAAAGTGTAACCAAAGATTTTATAATTGCAGAGATGTAATGCATTTCAATGGAGCGAAAATGTAACGCTTTTGGTCTCTTAAGGGAGCGTGTTAACAACAGCATTTTGCTGTGGAGGCAGACATACGCAGCGTACAGAAAGCTACATCTACCGTGCATGGCCTGGAACTAAGTTAATTGATCACAAAACCAGTTTGCTGCAGAAATACCGTTGGGGCTTCAGATTATTCATAGGTACTTGAGAATTAATGCAATATACTCAAAATACCCATCAACGCCCCCAGAGATGAATTATGGGCAATATTGTGGTGAAATCCGAGTACCTCCCCACTGACTTGCGTGGAACACTGGGTCTACTGGTCTGTATAAAGGTTGAAAGGTCGTTTGAAAATCGAACGCGGTGCCGTCTGTTGGAACCTCGCTGTTCAAATATAGATACTCTTTTGTGTAACTTCACCCCAGCTCTGAACCTGACGCCTCCCCCTTTAGCTCTGAGCCTCAAGCCACCCACTGTGCCTTGACAAATGCAAATACATAGTCAAGGAGCTGAGTGAGGAGAGGGGAGGGGCTGAGAGGGGGCCCTCCGTTAACATCAATTGATGTCAATGACGCACGAGCGGACCGAGTGTACAGTTGGCAACCAGCCAAGTCCTAAGGCAATCTTGTACAGTAATTTTCAGACCGTATTTTGTCATTATTAACACAGGCATTTGTGTGTCTCATCTAAGTGCAGTCTTATTATTTAGTTTACAGCTTAAAAAACCATTTAGGGTGCAGATACACTTTAAACTAATTAGAGCTGTTTTGGGTGTGGTGCTCGTGGTTCCCTATAGCATAAAAATCGTACATGAGTTGGAGAGGACAATGGGAATTTATTTGGAGGAAAATCCCATGCAAAACATCCCACTGGAACAAACTAATATAAAAATATAGTTAAATGTATTTATACCTGTAGATTAAAGGGAGGGTGTTAAGATATAGTATTGTTACACAAAGTATTCCAAAGCCGTCCATTTTGAACAGGGTATTCCCATGTTAATGTGGTCATGCACAAGCTTGCATTTAGCCTCCAATGACTATAAAATCCTTTTGAGAGGAGCTTCAGTAGGAGTCAATTTGTACCTGTTTGGATGTGAACCGGCAGCACACCAACGTATACATGCATATGTAGTAGTGAAACACATTTTTCTGTGTTTGTCTTCCATTTCTTTCTTTTTATTTTGTGCTTTCCAGCTTTTGGTGAATTTGAGTCAGCAGTTCTGATTGAAACTACCGCTACCTGTAATGGGATATTTTTATATATTATATGTCCAAATATACATTTTGAGAACTACAATTGTTTAGATATATGGATAGCCTTAACCTAACATTTAACATAGCCTAAATTCCACAAATACAACCAAATACCGTAGCCGTGTATGGTAGATATGTATTTTATCCCATTACTCTAAAGAGCCTATCCAAACATCCACACAAAGCCGTACTGGTTTAGAAGCTAACGTAAAGCTTTTCTCATTGTTGTATATTTCTATACAATTAGCTTGCCCTAGTATTCCACCATTGTGCCGTCTCTAATTCATCCACTGCTGAATGCTGAATGTATTCACTCTCACAGGCAATGTTTATATTGACAACTGTGAGGGATTATTTTCAAAATTCCTAAAGTAATTGTGCCATTATCTAAAGCTGTGTAAATAATACATTATTATTTAGGACGCTGTTGGGGGAAAAAAAATGACAGAATGAAATCCTTTCCTGTGAACCGGCATCCGGTACCTTTTAGTTTTCTCTGACATGAGAATAGAACAAAGTTAACAATAGTTTATGCATAAAGTAATTATTTTTGCCTTATTACCATTCTTAAAGATTTTCTTTTAAGTCTTAAGTTTTTACTGCTGATTTTCCCCGACAACCTCGGCTAATATCCTGCCAAGGGGATTTACAGTCACACACACACACCCGTTTAGTCTACAGATCTGCACACTGCATTTCCTCTGTGATTTCAAAGCAAACTAACTGAGGCACAATTCATTTTATTTATATTCATATTTAAATAATGAGTTTCTCTCAATGTACAAGAAGAATAAAAAGTTTTGCTCCAAAACTTAAAAATGTGTCACGATGGGTCAGGCTGAAAGATGAAATGATGTCTCTCCGTGTCTTACGTTTCCAGACCAGCTGGCAAAAGCTAGTGGCTCATTACCCAGACCAGCAGAGCAAACAGCCCGTTTAATGAATATACATGTAGCTAATGACCAAGACTGTATTTATTTAGACCTCGGTTAAACCACCTCAGAGCTCCAGGCCAGGAATCTGTCCGTATGCGTTGATCAAAACTAGCTACACGTAACCCTGCCTAACGATGGCTCTTATTCACTCCCACTGCCACGCCTCCAGTGTGTCTCTGGTGTGTCTGCTGCATCTTCAGCAGCGTCTTGACCTCATTTTTGTTGTTGTCGCTCAGGGCGACTGTCGTTCTTCTCCTCGGGCTCGGAGAACCTCCACCGCGTGGAGCAGGTGACGTGGGGGACCCGCTACGCCATCACCGTGTCCTTCACCTGCGACCGGGAGCACGCCATCGCTGACCCGGCCCTGCCCTGAGGGAGGCGCCGTCCCCCGCTAGCTGGCCAAACACTGTTGGGGGTGGGGGGGGGGGGGGTGTCGGACGGAGAAGGAGGAGGAGTAGGAAAATGAAAAGTAAATGAGTACAGGAAATGTACAACAGAGTTGGTTGGTCATTTAAAGCTACACTATGCAACTTTTTTTCTTTTTTTTTTTTTTTTGTGTGAAAATATGCTCAAACATTTGTTGACATGGACATTGACTCATTGACTCAGTAGGTTACTGCCAGCAAGTCTCATTGACTAGCCTATAGCAGCAGCCTATAGCAGCAGTGCAGATCCGCCTCTTATCCAATTGCAAAAGCTTAAAGGGGTGTACCTCTTCGACGTCAGTCAAGAGGCCATGTCCACAAGAAGGTTGCCGTGAATAATGGGCGGAGTATCGAGGAACGCAAGAAGGGAGGGAAAATTGACACATCTAGTGATATATTTGTCACACCCTCAACCTCAATATTTAGACTTCACACTGGCAGTTGGCATGAAATAACCCCTCCTCTGCTGGTGGTGCACCAGAAGCCAAACCTGTCTGTTTGTTCAACGATTTCCAGTGACGTGACCTCTTTTAGTGTTTATATGAGGCAGTCACAGTGTTAAGGGGATTTACCATCCGTTTAACTAGCAGATTTAGCATTTTGTAGCTTCCATCTCTTTTCTGTTTCCATGGGAAGAAATGATGTGGATGCAGTGTATATATATATTTCACTGTTCATCATTATTTGTTTTTATTCTACATTTTACTTGTAGTACTTTGTAAATTGGGCACATTTTATCTTTTGGTAGAGCTTCCACATTGTATTGCTTTCTGTCTTTTGTTTCCACAAGCTGAGTCCAGTGTATTTCATGTGTTTTATAAGGAGACCTCATGCTTCCTCTTGCGGTTTGACATCAGTTTGATGGTTTTTCTAGGTGTTTTCTTCTGAGAAGAATTCTCTGTTAAAAGGCGAACCTGCCTTTATTGTCTGCATGCTTTTTTGCAATTACCTGGTGATAATTTGGAATAAACTACAAAGAAAAAACCCTGAAAGCTCGGTCTCTTGGTCTCACACCAATTTTAACAAACGAATTAGTACGCTTGACTTGAGTACTACAATATTGCTTTGTTCTATTCTACTTTTTGAATTTATGGTTTACAAATTACGGCTCTAAAATAATTCCACTTGAGAGAATGTTCTATTCATTTCGCGGTCCGGCAAAAAGCACCGGTACCCTCCACGGCCGTCCTGCATGGCTGGGCACAAGAACAGACAGCTCTCACTCTCAGTTCCACACTGAACGCACAGTACCTTTTGTTCCAAGTTGGAATCAACTGGTTCTCTTTAGATGCAGAGGAAATCCAATTGAATCTTTTCTCTGAATTAACACATTTGAATATTCATGAGCATTTCTTTGACACTTGCCAATGTGCACAGTAGAGTATTATCGTTTGAGAGAAGAATTACTCATTGTTGGTAAGATTTAACTTCCTGTATGAAAATGTAGGGGTTTTAAAAGATGTATCCCATAGTATTATAGTCCAATCTGTATTTGTCTATCTATACTAGATGTCTATCTATCTGGAAGACTATTGTGTGGTGTGACACACAAGCATGTAAAACTTGCAGTCATTCTACCCATGAACTATTTATACCAAGCAAATGATTGCTGTCTGTTTTCACGGTGCTGTACAAAACGTCCAGACAACATCTATTATTACTGGTGGATTGGTGAGCTCTATTTATTTATTTATTTAATCTTCAATCCCATTCAGTCTTTGCTCTCTGTGAAATTTGTAGCCACAGGAGTGAGGAATTGTTGCACATCAATCCACATCAATAAAGAGGTGAGCAACAAATATCACCAGCACTGCTACTATTATGTAGTTCCAGCGTAAGCAGCCATCATGATGGAAAGCCATGCTTAAGAGTTATTTATACAGCTTGTGTTTGTTTGCATTGTAGTGCAGTTATGGTTGGCTGGGTGATACGTGCATTTGAATGATTCCAGAGTTTGTCTAATTTAGCACTTTTAGACACTCCGTATGGAAATGTTGTTTTTATTTGTTTTCATTATAGCACAAAGCTGTGGAGGAGGATGCGTGGGACGAGAACCTGGCACAAGGCCAAAGCAGGTCTGGTTTAGGGGCTCCATGCTGTTAGCCTGGTGTAACCAGAGCTAAAATGCACTTGGTGAATAAGGTCTGGCAATTGACATTGGGAAGTGTAACAGCTGTTTCCGCCTACTGGGCGTCGACCTCTGGTTAATCTGGAAACTATCAGCATTTAACCAACAGGCGTTGGTTCTGATCGCCTCATTGAGCTCTACCACCATTTCAAAACATGCTTGACTCCAACGCAATCTCACTAACACGCACTGATTGGTCCGCCAGCAGGGTGGCGAACAAGGTTTCCATACTATAATCTCAATGAAACAAATGGATCTGAGAGCAATAGTCGGGCGGAGCCTGGCTACCATGCTGTGGTTCACCCTCAAGACGTTTTAACGGCTGCCGTCTTGAGTGTGTTTTTGACGTGGTCATGCTGGGGTTCAGGACCCACGTCATCATGATAACTGCTTATCTAATAAGTTAAAATAGAAGGTTCTCAGTGAATGGCGCGGCCGTTGTTGAGGGAGGGGGAGGACTCTTTAATCGACTTATGAGTAATTGCTTTGGCTAGAAAGATGAATAGTTTAACTGGCGTATTGATCAAGGCCGTTCAAAGAGTTCATCCTTCTCAGGTCTAAACATCAAAGTGTCTTCTCAGACTAAATGTTTAGAGCTGGCATATGTTGACAACTATTAGTTGTGAAAATTAACATTGTTCTCTTAGTTGTTACCAATGGGTATTTCTAGTTCAAGAAAATAGACTGCAGCTTGTGTAGACAAATTATATTGTGTATATACTGTATGTAAACAGTGTGTATGGCTATAATATGCAGTACTATGTACTCATCGTACACTCATCATGTGTATTATGATGTGTATCAAATTTAAGTCGTTAATTTGTACTAACTGGGTACAAGAGATGCCATAATACCATGCCATTCCTGAGGTCACTGTCTAACATATTAGGGCGTGCATGAGGCAATGTGAGACATACAACAGGCTCAGTGGTGATCTGACCTTTGTAATTAGATTTAACATGATTAATTATCATCACTGTTACCAAATGGCTGTTATTAAAGCGTCTCAAGACTCCGGAGTCCGGGCCACTCACTGACTACTGATTAATCGTGGTAGGAGTGTCTGCCACTACAAACAACCTTCAGACCATGGGTCTATAATTTCAGGTTTTCAGGCAGGCCAAGGACTTTTTGGCTGACAAAAACTGCACCGGAACCCCCATTGCATATCATATATTATAATATTGTGTTGCTTTACTAAACCATGCCAACAATCATTGCTTCTGCAGTCTGCTTGAGCCCCTCTGCCACTCTCATCTCTCATAATAAATATATGCTTTCCCAGTGATTTAACTTGAAAACAATCCAACTTTTGCTCGATTGTGCTGGGCTTGTCAATGTCACTTCTCTCTTGTTGGCCAATTAAAATATAAAGGCTTGGACATACCGATAGCAACTGTCGTCAAGGAGAAACTGATAATCAGTGACAGGACAGGACACAATTAATTTCCATAATTTTAGCTAAACTTAGAGTTAACCAAAGTCATAATCACACATGGTATAGTCAGAAGATGATGTTCATAATCACACCAGAGTAATGCAGCAGGTTTTTGTGAACGCTTGAGAGAGAATCTCTGAAATTGAGGCAGTTGGCGATCTAGGCACTAGAAACACCTTTGGTGGCGACATGCCCTAACACCGTAGCCTTCAGTTTCACTTCGCCATGAGAATCAGTCTGGAAAGACTATGAATCATTGTGAATGTGTCAGAGTAGCAACTGAACTTACCAATCAGTGTCATATTGATAGATATACAGACGTTGTTTAGGTGTGCGATGTGGTTTAGGTTTGTCGACAGCTTCACTGTTACAGTAACTAGGTAGGACAAGTGAAAGGGGCGGGACTTGGGAAAGGTCAATTGTGTTATGTAGCTGGTCGTCAGTCATGTCAATAAGTAGACAGGTCTTGACGCAGTTAGCCATGGCTGTATCCCAAGTAAGTAAAGATTGCTCTGTGAGACAAGGGGTGTCCCGGTCTATGTAAGTAAAGATTGCTCTGTGAGACAAGGCTGTGTCCCGGGCTACGCTCTGTGAGACAAGGCTGTGTCCCGGTCTATGTAAGTAAAGATTGCTCTGTGAGACATGGGGTATCCCAGGCTACATAAGTAAAGATTGCTCTGTGAGACAAGGGGTGTCCCGGTCTGCGTAAGTAAAGATTGCTCTGTGAGACAAGGGGTGTCCCGGGCTACGCTCTGTGAGACAAGGGGTGCCCTGGGCTGCGTAAGTAAAGATTGCTCTGTGAGACAAGGGGTGTCCCGGGCTACACTCTGTGAGACAAGGGGTGTCCCGGGCTGCGTAAGTAAAGATTGCTCTGTGAGACAAGGCTTTGTCCCGGTCTGCGTAAGTAAAGATTGCTCTGTGAGACAAGGCTGTGTCCCGGGCTACGCTCTGTGAGACAAGGTTTTGTCCCGGTCTATGTAAGTAAAGATTGCTCTTTAAGGGTAACACTTTAAACTGTAGCCTAAATGCCTTTACACGTGACAACATGACTTCTAATTTCTTTTCAGGTGCTACAGAGGGCAGAAGATCTCGTTCAGACAAAGGAGATTTGAGCACTGCGGACTAGCAACAAACTTAAATAGTGAAATAATTCAAAATCTATTAATGGATATAAAAGAGTAGAAGGTGGTGTCTGCCTCCCTTAGGGAAAGGAGAATCTTGCAGCAACAGCCGTTAAATAGATTTCAGAGTGGAGAAAAACGTGTCAAGAAGTAGGACTGAGAATCTGAAAAGCTGTATCTTCTGTCTTCTGTCTGTGGAAGGTTGTTTGAATCTGGAACAATATCGAGGGACCAGCCACAATGTATTTATGTATGAGTCAGTCAGCCCTAGCGCGCGCACGCACGCACATGCACACAGACGCACGCACGCTCACACACACCTCTGAGCACACAGTATTCCAAAGTCTGTAGCCACCAATCACTTCAGCTAAGAAATGTCAAAGCATCTACAAGTAAATACACGTGCATATGTGCGTCTGCAAGGCCGTGTATATCCTTCACACACAGTGTGTGGACGAGCGTGGGTTCGAGCGAGAATGTGGACGAAATATCGAATGTCCACCTCTCTCTATACGCCAGGCAGGGGGTTCAAAGTCAATTTATCAGCATATTGTCTAGAGAGAATCAGCAATACAATTTAGAAATCCAATACGCCGTATTACCCAGTAACTTGTTTTCTCCAATTCATTTCACCCTCACTAAATAGATACATGTAATAGAAACCTGTGGGGAAAGGGCTATATGATGGAGCTCAACGAGCTTCAGAATGGGCCAGAGTTTAAAGGTGGAGGCAGCCAGTGACGCTGAAGAGATACTGTTGATATTTGAACTTGAGCAAAACAAAAACAGCTCTCTCTCTTCAATGTCATAGGGTGACATAGCCCCCCCACACACACATTGGACACCTGCCTGGGAAAGTGTTGTGTGGTGTGGCCTGCACCACTATGTTTGTATGTATAGCTAACTGTGAGGAGATATTTGCTGAATTTGGGAAGAAAAAGTGTGTTTGCTTGCAACAAATGACTCCACCTAAGCCCCAGTATATTCAGTGTCCAGTGTGTAAGCCGTGGACGTGGTTTTGTCCCTTCTGAGCTGTGGTGAATGTGTAGTGGGCAGGTTGATCTCTGGAGGTACAACAGATGGCTGTCTGGCGTGACACAGGTGGAGCACATTGCAGTCCCCCCGGCCTCCATTCACAGCAGCGCATCTTAATTAGAGAGTTATGAACGTTAAATAAAACATGAGGCGGTTTTATGTATCCCTCATTAAGACAGCTCCCAAAAGGAAGAACAGTTGGGCCGGTTCATCTCTGCAGTTATTTGATTATAAAAAAAAAAAACAAGTCATTAATTCTCTTTCAGGACTGGTCATGAAAAAAACAAATAGACGAATGGTGGTTTATTGTGTAAAGATGCTATAGATTAGCTAATTAACTTTCTGATGTTTCTAATTATCCTGTAATAAACATTCCTCCACACAAGATCACAGCGTCAATGTTGTGAAAAAAACATCTGTTTGTTCTCCTCTAAACTGACATAGATGAGTCAAGAAGGGCACAGATGGCCTGGGTCAATTGACACGTCCTTTTAGCAGCAGTCATTTAGTTCATGGGTTGCACATTTATCACAGACCTACTCTCCAAGTGTTGAAATCAAAAATGGCCTAATTAAAAACTGGCAGTTGTCTGTTTTTTTTTTTTTTTTCATTTTTTACACGATACAGTTGAACAATAACTGACCAGAATATATTCAATTCTAATAAAGTTTTTGTATAGCGATTGTAGCTAATGCACTTTTTTGGCAAATTCACCAAATGTTTCGTCGCGGCCCACTGGCTGCCCAGTCTCTGTAGGTTAGGAAAAACGAATCGGGTGTTTCAACACAGACCTGGCTCTGTAAATAGGAACACAAACAAAGTGGTGCAGACCACACAACAATATAGCCTTCACAATGTGTTTCCGATGTGTGGGCGGAGCTTCTGAGGGAGCACCCTGCTGTGAAGATAGAGGTGTTTTTGTTTTGATCATCTGTTCAAATATGAGACTGGGATTTTACTAAACCTGTGTGAAGACAGTAGAAACATTATGACATTTCAGTTGTCACAGAGAGTGCAGATTCTCCTCCTAGCCGTAAGCACTGCAAAGATCATTGTAACAGCAATATTGAGCAAGATGATTGTTATTATGGCTCTTGGGGATTAAGGTCAAATTATTATGCCAGATTTCATGTGACAGTTTATGTTTTAATGACAGTGAAAAGATATTGTCTGCCCGAGTTTTTCTGCTCTACAAACAGTAATTGTCACAAAACATTATTTTTAGATTTTTCAAGATATTCTGTTATTTTATTGCCAAGTGATCAAGCGCATTAACTGAGCTGTTTTGAAGCTTTATGTTAACTTAGTGACACTCAGCAATAGAGCAATTCCATTGACATAGTGCACTACAGTAATACAAACGACACGGCGTGTAAATGATACGTTACTTAAGTAAAGCATGGCACCCAACCCCACGTCGTTTACGCATACACGTGCTTAATGGAGAGACAGGCTACAGTTTACTTGTCGCTTACCTTTCACCCTATTCCCTCCACTTACGCGTCTCGGACGTCACTTCAGCGTGCCCATCGCCAACGTCTCGGAGTTGAACTCGAACTGGTTGGTGGAAGAAACGGACTTTCCCCACGAATATAGGCTGGGGGGTCTCTGTTTGAAGGAGGACGTGTACCGATAGAAGCTCCGGTGTCTGTTCTTCAGATACTCCCGGTAGTTCTTCGTTAGCAGCGTATAGAGGAACGGGTTTATGCAGCTGTTGCTGTACGTGAGGCTCGCCACCAGGTAATTGATGCAGGTGTGCGTCTGCTTGGCAAGCCGCAAAGACTCGCCGTGGTAGAGGGGCAACAGTTGCCAAATCCAGAACGGCAGAAAGCACGCCCAGAACACCAGCACGATCGTGAAGATCATGATAAGAACCTTTTGCTTCGGAGAGCGCTTGGAACCCCTGTTGATCACCGAGTTGCGCTGGGACTCCAAGTACGTGCGCGCCAACTTCACGTACAAGTAGCCAATTATCAGACCCGGTGCCATGATGCTGGTGCCAAACAGCACGGTCACGTACACTTTGTAGGCCAGCGGCGCCCTCGTGGACGCGCACATCCTCTTTACGCCGCCGTCCGGCATTTCCTTGGTGGTTTGCGACACCATCACCATCATGGGCAGGGTCAGGACGAGCGACAGCAGCCAGACACCCCAGGCGAGCCCCTTGCGGTAGTTCTTGGAGCGCCGCACCGTGTCCAGTGGCTTGGTGACGGCCAGGTAGCGCTCCGTACACATCACCGTGAGCGTGAAGATGCTGGCGTGCATGGTGAGCAGGTCCAGGCTGAGCAGGATGCGGCAGCCGACGTCCCCGAAGTACCAGTCCTTGAGAAAGTAGGTGGAGACCACGAACGGGATGGTGGAGAGGTACAGCAGGTCGGCGAGCGCCAGGTTGATGATGGAGATGTACATGGAAGTGGCGAACCGTATGGAGTGGCACATGACCACCAGCGTGTACACGTTCCCCGACACCCCGACGACGTAGACAACCGAGAGCAAGGTGCCAAAGGTGGACGTGATGACCAGCTCGTGGTCCACGGCCCCGGACGCGCCGCCGTCAGCCCGTGGCGGGCTGCCGTTCTGATGTACGGATCTGTTATTCATCATGCCCTCTTTTTGTTGTTGTTTGTTTATATTTTTGTTGTTGTTGTTTGTTTGTTGGTTGTTGTTGTTTTTCGCGCACCCGCAGAGACGCGGCGGCGACGGACGGGCTGAGACGCGCGCGCACCGGCGGCGCAGGATGGTGTCTTCTTGGCGCGCGCTGATTGTGTGGCAAGGGCGCGAGCTGCAGCCGCCGCGCTCTGCATCTGCGTGCTGACGTCACCACTGTAAATGCTTCTACTCGTCGGCCAAAAAGAGAAAAAAAAGAGTAAATAATGGTTTTAATTACAATAAAAACAACGTAACGTACGGAGCCCCTTAGGGGTCATGGGGAGAAAATAAAAAGTCTGGAATTTTTTAAATATAATATATAAAAAACAATAAGAAAAAAATATATTGAGATGAATCACAGTAACAAAAAAGATCAAATGTAAAAATAAAAATATTGTCATTAAGAGATTGTTTTTCCAAAGTTAAAAAAATATAATAACAGGTAAACAAAAAATAAAAAAACGGTAAGAAATAAAATATTGTGATGAAAATTAATTTTTTTACATTGTCCAAAATATAATGGCGAAGGATTTTTATTTTTTTACGTAGTAAAAAAAAAAGGTGAGAAAAAATAAAATTCTAAAAATAGTTTTTTGCTGAGATTTTTATTTTTTTTACACGATGCGGGATGGACCCGTTTCAGTAAGTAAATACTGAATATGTGACTACAGTAGTGTTAGATATTGAACCTGTTATTGATCAAAACATAGCTTACATAATGGTACTCTTAAGTAAGTTAATCAAGAACCTTAACCGGGTTAAATTGTTATCTCAAAGTGCTATCCTCCAATACCATAAATTCAAATATATTGTTGTGTCAGGTGTTGACTTTGTTGTGATCTGTCATTCATTATCAAAATATAGCTACGATTTTGGCACTTGTCATTAGAAATAGCTCTGCTAAAGATAATGGTAGGTAAACTGCAGCTGTATCTTCATGTTTCAGTTGCATGCAGCTTCTGGCAGCTGAAAAGTTCTTTCCATCTTAAGGTGATCTGGACCCTCTGTTTGCCTAGTTGAGCAGAAGACATCTGACCTAGGCGGTGTATTGTCACTTGTACTTGTCTAATATATTGTAACAAGAAACAAAATAGGGTGGTGTGTGTGTGTGAGGGGGGTGGGGGTGTGGAGATGGAGAGTCATACATTATCTGATTTGTTATAAATTAACCCTCTTAATCTGTTTCCCCAGGTAACCCCTTGCTCAGCCTACGGTACTTGACCTTGACAACATGATAATATACAGTATATATATTTGATCTTTTATATATATGTAAAAATGTAAGCGTAATAAAACACACATGCCCAGCCTTGTACTTACTTAGCCTAATCAATGCAATTCCTCCAGTTTCAAGACCTGGCTGTTTTTTATGCAAGTTGCTACTAAATATACTTATTGAAACACACTAGTTGTACATTACAGTGAACGATAAAACTAATGTATTTCAGGTTAATTGTATTTATTTTACTCATTAATAGTATGTGTAATCCTGTTCCTCTGTTACTCCCTGCCTAGTTAGTTCCATCTGTGTCTTGGTTAATCCTGTGTTTAACCTGCCCCTGGACTCTCCTGTATTGTCTCCCTGTTATTTAAGCCTTGCATTTCCCCGTGCTTTATCAGGGTACAGTAGTACCTACGTACCTTTTTGTAATAAACATGATAATTTGCATTTGGGTCCTCACCAATGCCTCCAAGCATTATATTAGCTCACATACTGTGTGTGTAAGTTCAAAATAACATGAACCATTTAAAAGCTATTTTATCAAACCTTTAACCCTATGCTACATTCATGTTTTCTTCTCTTTCAGTGCAATTGTTATGTAATGTGTAGAAAGTGCTGTTGTACAGCTTGAAAATGCAAGCGACACTGAATCTTTCTTGTAGAGAAACAGCTGAGGGGGGACATTTTTAAAATACATTTTATTTAGAAAGAATATCAAATACACGGTATGAATTGGGTTATCAGTGACTAACTGCCTATTGAATAATAAACAACTATCAAAACCACAATATTTCAAAATAATAAAACATGATTGCTATAAAAGTGCTAATTTTTACGGAGGAGTATTAGGGCCACGAAAAAAAAAAAACGAAAAAATATATACTCCTGTGTTTCGAGAATAATGTCGAAATTTCGAGAATAAAGTCGAAAGAACTTTTTGAGAATAAATTCGGTATTTCGACTTTAAAGTAGAAACACACTTTTGAGAATAAAGTCGGAAATCCGACATTAAACTCAAATTAGGCTATTTGTGAGAGGGTACAACACATATCACATCCTAGCAAGCAGCCGCTGCATAGAAACCCGACGGTGCAATATTATTCTTTGTCTATTATGCCTATTTTAAATTGTTTAGCCCATTAGAGATAGGCATCCATAATATATCCTACTGCTATTTTGAGGTATGAATACATCTGTGAATTAGTTCCTCCGAGGGCGAGGGTTTCCAGAGGAAACTCCTCGAGGAGGAAAAGGTATCCCACATGCACAGACTACTGACACGCATTTGAAAGAACTAGACACTATAGCTACTGTCAATTAACGTAACCAATTCCAATTGTTGCCTGTTAGGCTATGGACAGGGCTGGAGAGATAGTGTTTTATGTTTAACAAAAATGTTGAAAAAATAATATCACATAGGCTACATACAGTAGGCTGCAGTCACAAGTGTGACAACACGTTAGTGATGCTATATAATTATAATAACTGAAGACAGTTATCCCAAATATATCACATGATGTAGCATACTATTGTGTACTGTAATTGATAGTCTATCTTATACAGTAGCTATAAGCCATACATATATTTAGCGTAGCCAATACAATATAAACACATTACACACATGCACACGTGTAGGCTTGCAAATTATATACAAATGCTAAT
>JAODOY010000011.1:47583-66400 GCA_025399855.1 Forbesichthys papilliferus | reverse complement strand
TAATGGCAGTTATTATTAGTATTAATGGCAGTTATTATTAGTAATAATGGCAGTTATTATTAGTAATAATGGCAGTTATTATTAGTAATAATGGCAGTTATTATTAGTATTAATGGCAGTTATTATTAGTAATAATGGCAGTTATTATTAGTAATAATGGCAGTTATTATTAGTAATAATGGCAGTTATTACCAAAACAAGAGAATTAAGTGAATGAAAAGACTATACAAGAATGCTGCCATGCAGCTGCCATTGCCAACATGCTATCGAGCCCATTCCAACAGCGTTACTAGCCTAGTATGCAGTCAGAGGCTCCTGCATTGGGGTGAGGATGCATGTCAATCAAACTACCTTAAAGAACAGGTCACACACCTGCTAATGTCTGTGAAAGACATTATTTGGCTGGAGGATGAGAGTGTGCTTGAACATTTCCAAAAACCTCTCTTGCACACTTATTGCCAGTGTGCCATTGGTTGAGCTACCATGTGCCCACAGTGCCAAAGCTTTATTTATGGATTTCAGTTGTTCAATGTAGTCTAAGCAGTAACAGTAGCCAACTTATCTATGTGAACAGTTGTGTTGATAGGTTTCTCAACAAATTCCTCTGTATTTGTTAAACGCCTAACTTTGTCATTGGGTTACGTAGTTGGCCATTGTGCATGTCAATCAAAATACCTGTCCTGTCAAGTAGGTGGCAAAGCAACCTTGACGCAGTTAGCCAGCGCTGTGTCCCAGATTTTACGTGAGTAAAGTATGTCTAGGACTAGAGGAGGCAGAAAGGGCAATAATAAATCATTGTATTTCCAGCGAGCGCTTGAGAAGAGAGATGTGCAGTTTACACCGCGTCCTTCAAGACGCAGGTTCCACCACCCTATGGGGTGCCACTATCACAAGGGTGGGCTATTATTTTCACTTGGAAGGCCACATGGAAAAGGTCAGATAACATTGTGGACCACATTACGTTTTTAACCCACATGATAAAACATTTTAAAATAAAACACAAAATTGCTAACTTTGTTAACTTGCATTTATGCATAAATAGGCTATTCCTATGCAACACCATTTTCATAATTAAAACATAACAGTTCACTTTAATTATGTTTTTTACAGTAACATTCTGCAGAGAGAGTAATTTAATGTTGTATTATTATTTTTTAAATGTTTGATGTACCGGGTGGGCTGGGTAGAATGTCTCAAAGGGCCTCATCAGGACCCCAGGCCCAACTTTGCCCAGGTCTTCACTATCAGATAAATGATCAGGTACTTTACCCCATCGGCTGTTTGCTTTTTAAACTAAATATGACTCAACCTGCGAATGCGATGCGCTGCCATTCGTTAAATTCTTCCAGATTGACTCTTCTTCTTAAAAGAGTTAGTGACAGTTTGTGCTGCTGCAGTAACTGTGTGCTTGTGTCTGTTTGTATTGTATGCATTTATTGTATTTCTCTATACAATGATGGGTTTATTTTATTTGTATTGACTGCTATTGCAAGTCCAATTGCCCCTCGGGGACATTAAAGTCTTAAGGCCGTTGCACAGGTCGTTGGGAGCGGATCTGCTTTGGATCTGCTCCCAAGTTAAAGGTATAGTCAGCTAATGCAATCTAAACGTAATACACTATTCGTCAAATTCACCAAATATCTCCTTGCATTTCGCTATTTTACCATTTCTCTCCGCGTGTTAAAAAAATAGTCTCCGTAAATAGCAACATAAACCCTGCACGTTTTAACACAGTCGTAGCACTACGATTTGCATTGCTTCACAATGCTTTTCGACATGTGAGGAGCCACCGCGAAGGACTGCGGAGTGATACTGTTTTTATTAGAGCTTCAAGTTAGCAGGAATGACTGACCCTGCCTGTAATCAACGAGTCTTTGCACACTGCAAGTGAGGCAGATGCTGCTGTGTTTTTTTCTGCCGGGAGTCTATTTTCTTCTGCCTTGGTTTGTGTTTTGCACGAAATGTAATGTAAATACGACACAGAAGCAGGTGAAACAATACTAATTTAAAAGAAAACTGTTTATTTGATTCCTAGCCCCACCCCGTGCCCACCATTTACGCCACCATTTCCTCGATCCTTGACAGTTGTTAAACGTCCTATTTATATAAATGTGTTGCTCACCTGAATTGTTGCGTGATGTTAATACATTTGTGATTATGCGTTTACTGTCAACATGCATACTATTATGTTGACGCTGCACGGTCAATGCAGTGCAAGGGTTATCATGACCGTTACATAGTGCTGATGGGCGGGGCGGGGCGGGGCGGGGCAGGCCGGGGCAGGGCGGGGCAGGGCGGGGCAAATCCATCGGGTTTGCGGGCAGTGTGCAAAGCATAGCGGAGAAACAGTCCCGAAAACGCTTGCGCTTCAGCTCCGCGCGCAGTGTGCAACAGGCCTTACTTTAAACGTGTTGTTACTAACGTGACATTGACACAAGTGCTTTAGTCACAACGTTGTTATATAGGCTAATATATATTTACTGTAGATGCATGAATTGTATAAAAGTAAAGTAATGTACAGCCTTGACTCATGAATGGAAAACAAGCATTTTGTTACTTTAATAACCGTATAGATTTTAAATACAGGTTTCCTTAATTTCTCTTTTTGTTTTACTGCTTTATTCAACAACATAAGCAAGCGAGTTTTAACAGCTGCAAAAACACCATAAGCAAACCACTGCATCCTATCAGCCCAGGTATCAAAAGCTTGGTCAACATAATTTAAGAAATAAATCATTTAATTGAGCAAATTAATTTCTAGACAACATTGCAGTGGAGTTGTTTGAACAGCAATAATGGATTTGGTGTTCTATAGTAAATGCAGGTGGATTAGATGACGATATGTTTCCACTGAAAGAATCGGTAGCGATTGAATGTACATGTTAGTTGTTATAAAAGCTTATCCCAGTTATAAACTGGGATAAGCAGAGGGATCCCAAGAGAAGTGATCTGCAGATCAACAGCCATCCAATCCAAAAACCATGTTTCAGTTTCTGATTAGAAAAGTTTAAACCATTCCGACAAGTCACGGAGATGTTGCAAGAATGTTCTAGCGCTGGCCTGGGATGCTTCTGTCGGCTAGAAAAACAACTGAATGAGCTGTACAAGGGTTGCCTTCCACCTCACAGACTAGGCCTACTGTTCTGGGTGCGTTGGGAGGCCGTGTGCGTGAGCACGAAGCTCTCCGTGCATTGCTGGCTGCTCGCTGATGGCGACCTGCGAGGGGAACGCTGGAAACGGTTTCTCCGATTGAAGTAGCTCCCGGCCGTCCACGTTCGCTGGCGTTTCCTCAGGTACTCCTTGTAGTTCTTGGTGAGCAGTGTGTAGAGGAAGGGGTTGATGCAGCTGTTGGAGTAGGTCAGACACGTGGTCAGGTAGTTGATGTTGCGCTTGGTTTTGTTGGAGAGAGGCATGGACGGGTAGAACTGACCAAGGAGTTGCCAGATCCAAAACGGCAGGAAGCATGCCCAGAAGAGAAGCACGATGGTGAAGATCAAGTACAGAACCTGAGCAAACAACAACGTAACCACACACAGGTGTGTAATTAATACAAATCCACACAATACATTCAAAGGTGACAGCTAGTCTTAGTGTTTTGGATGCGGGGGTTTCAATTTTGAGTGCTTTCCCAAAGTTTCTTCAAGTCTGTTAGTTGCTAAGGATTTGTTATTCTTTGTTCTATTAAAGACTAAGGTTATCATGTATTTTTGGGTGAATTGTGGATTTATGAAGCCCTTTTAAAAATGAACTAGGATTAAAGGCTATAAAAGGCTAACAGTAAGACTAAAAATAAAACAACATCATCAGAACCTAGAAGCTAACAGAACCGTAACCTCCACCCACTTCAAAGGCATATATGGAGTCTTAATGGGATCAACTGACCTTCTGATTTGGCAGTTTCTTGGTCTGCTTGAAGGTCTCCGTCTGCGAGACCCAGTAGGTTCGCGCCAGCCGTACGTAGAGGTAGCCGATGATGAGGCCCGGGGCCACGATGCTGGTGCAGAACAGCGAGGCGATGTAGATGCTGTAGGAGAGATCCGACAGCGTGGTCTGGCAAATGGCCTTGTCGCCGCCGGTCTTCAGCCGGATTTCCACCACCATGGGTAGGGTGAGCACCAGCGAGGCGACCCACACCAGCAGCGCGATGGCCTTGCGGTAGCTCTTGGAGCGCTTGACGGTGTCGAATGGCTTGAGCACGGCGAAGTAGCGCTCGGTGCTCATGACGGTGAGCGTGAAGATGCTGGCGTGCATGGTGAGGAAGTCGGCGCTGATCAAGACTCGGCAGCCGACGTCCCCGAAGTACCAGCGCTTCAGGAAGTGCGTGCACACCACGAAGGGGATGGTCAGCAGGTACAGCAGGTCGGCCAGCGCCAGGTTGATGATGTACGTGTACATGGACGCCGCCGTCCTCATGGAGTGGCACATGACCACCAGCGTGTAGATGTTCCCGGACACGCCCACCAGGCACATGATGGACAGCACGGTGCCGATGGCGATGTTGGCCGCCGCATCCTCGCGCGACGACGGCAGCAGCGGCGGCAATTCCGTGGCGTTGGCCACTCCCCCTCCGAGCACCGTGGTGTGGTTCATCGACATGGTGGTCATCTGGAGGTTGTGTACGTCGTAAAAGGAGACGAATAAGGGAAGAGATAATGCTGCTGATGATGATAATAATAATAATAATAATTGTCCACAAATGTGGAAATTTGCCTTTTGGCTTCAAGGGTAAGATAACATTACATACAATCATAATAACTACAGTAATATAGAAATTAATATCACAAACAACAGTAGCAAACATGGTTCCAGTGACATTGGTCATTTGCGGGTTGCGTATGGAGGAGACACATTGGTTGATGGTCGGATGAGAAGAGGTAACGAGAAGATAAGAAAGTCTTTATGACAGTCGTGATGAGGTAATGCCAACAAGGAGGGGAGGGGGGTGGTGGGGTGTGGTTTGGGGTGGCCGCTGTCATGGATACTGACAGGTAGACCCAGGCATGGCTTTGAATCCGACCCTTTTGACTAGGAGTTAAAAACCTGCACCACTTCACAACAAATGTATGTTTACTGGCCTGTATGCGGCTGCTTTTGCTTCGCCTATTGTCTGTTGTCATTTATTTGTCTGTTAGTCACAAAAGTGAATCTGAATCATCTGTCTGGGGGGGGGGCATCAAAATAATTTGAGCTTGTGTCTCTATTGAGGAGTTCTCAAACTCAAATCCAGTGATTAGGCACGTTTTTTGAGTAAAACTTTTATTTCACAGCGTAAATATATTGTAAGTACTATTTAAGTAGTATTTAATTATTTAAGAACCAATGTAACCATCTTCAAAACAAAAATGTTTGTGCCATCAACTACAGAGTGAAATATAATACTGCAATCAAAATCAATTGAAAGTAGGTTTTAGAAATTTGAAGCACATGAAATTACAGAGCAAATAAATATTATCAAAAGGTGTTCTACCACTGTGAAACTAAATGTAATAACATAACACACAATAAAAAACAAAACTCATGGACATTTTACTTTAATGGTAACAAAGATGGTTATTTTGTGCTAATACAAATCATTATATCCCCTGGATTTAAAATGCTGATATTGAAATGTGTGATGCACATTGCAAGCTGAGCACTTTTCCCTCCATAACTGTTAAGTTCACTATTTACTGATAAGACCAGTTTGTTGCACAATAATAGTACAAATTGTACAATGTTGTACTATGAACTGTTGCAAAAACACATAATGGGGGCTCACTTTGTCAATGCTATGGCAGAGCTGTCAAGACAGAAATCATTGTGAACATAACTTCATACCGGGCCAACTGCCAAACTGTTTGACCGAATGGCTGCCCAGCTGATTAAGGACAAAGATAAGGAACTGTACTATTACACAACATTAACATTAATGCTTTCTGTAACACCCTGCAGTCGTAAATCTCTTAATAACTTCTGCTTCTGAACGGAACAGTATTTATTGCCGTGCGTGGTATGTGTAGTGTAGTGTAGTGTGTGTGTGGGTGTGCGTACGTGTGCGCTCACACACATATTTTACCTTGACTTCCTCGCGGTCGCAGGACCTTAGCTCTCTGCCACCACCGGTGTCTCAGCCATGACTCTTCCACCACTCAACTCCTCTTCTCCGTGTCACGCATGCTGTCTCGGCCGCCGGGAAAAGTTCCCGCACTTTTCCAACGAGCGTCGAGGAGAAGACGGTGAAATAACGCAGAACTACATCCAAGAATCTCCGGGACGGAAAAAAAGGGGTGTTTCTGCCAGCGCAAAACTCTAAAATTCACTTTAAATTCACACATTCCCCCCCCTCCCCGTCCCCACCTGACACCCTTCCACCACACTTCTCTCACGGCGCAAATTAAATAAATCTGTCTGAGAAATTACATAAAGATGGAGGGCAAGCAGCCTTAAAACTTCCACCTCCCCAACCAATCTCTCCCTTCACTCTCCTACAACACCTTGGCGGTATATCCAAGCCCTGGATGTCACTTTCACGTGGTCGTCAGCGTCGGAAATTCAATTTAGCGCGGATAACGACAAAAAACACCGGAGACATCAATGAACATGATGAGCAGGAACGAGTGCTCACACTAAGCTACAGCCTGTTAGCGGAGAAGCCCCTTGACTGAGAGACAAGAGTGCCACAGGGTACGAGAGAGAGAGAGAGGGAGGGAAAGAGAAGGAGAGAGAGAGAGAGAGAGGACACGGGGGGGGGGTGCTATTAGAGAGAGAGAGAGTACACAGGGAGGGTGCTATTAGAGGGAGAGGGAGAGAGGGAGACACTTCACATAGGAGCACAGAGGTGGAGGGAGAAAGGGTGTGTTTGGAGTGAGCGTCAGAGATATGAAGAAAGGAACGGAAAGGGGGGGGGTAATGGTTATGGTGAGGTATGCAGGAAATGTCTCCTCTCTCTCCCTCTCTCTCCCCTTGTGCCATCTATTTCTACTGCAACAGGAGTGTGTGTGCGTGCGTGTTTGTGTGTGCGTGCGTGCACGTGAGCGTATGTGTGCTTGTGTGTGTGTGTGTGTGTGTCACAGCCCTGCGGCACGCAGAGATAAGACACGTATAGAGCGCATGTAAAACGGTCTGTCACGCACGCACACACACACACACACTCACAGAGTAAGGAATAACCCCTCCCTCTGTGCATATCTGATCTTCATTAGCGTAATTAGCATCCTGCTTGTGGAGAAAACAGTGTTTATGCATCTGTAAAGCTATGGTTCCCTGCCCCACATGTCTATGGTCCTGTGGTGGCGGTGTGAACACACGTATGTATACTGACTAGTGGGTGAACCGCTCCTTGGACCAGAAGTAAGAAATGTCTCGCTCCAGTTCATAAACCTGCATAGGTCACCATGCTGTGGGCTTAAGTAATGACTTTACTGTTGACTCAAGAGCCCGCCTTACACTTAAGACAATGCTACTTAAATTGAACGTCAACATAGCGGATATTGACTCCCCCGTCCCCTTGGGGGGGACACAGAGTTCAATATGAAAATAAAAGGATTTGCTGACTGACTGAATCGGATGCACAAACCAAGTTAAGCTGGCGTCCTTTTACTTGTTCCCATATGCAGGGCTGCAGCTATAGGCCATGCCACTGTGCTGCTAACACAAAAGGGTTATTGCATCTCCTCTGCTGAAGCTTTGGCACTTATCAGATCAGCGTCGACTCCTGGTGCGGTGGACGGTCCGCGCGCAGATAAGACAGTCAGACGGGCGCTTTGTTGTTATTGTTATGCTATTTGCGGCTGTCACCCTTTTTAACATCCGGGGGGCAAACGTCCCGTGGGCCGCCGTGTCCTTTACGACTCGCGGCGCCGTGCCCGCGACTTCCACATTTATTAATGAGGTGTCGTGTAACGTCGGGATGAATGAACCAACGCGTGTCAGCACTCTTGCTGCTAATTCATAAACAGCACATGCAGTTCCTGGAGCTGCATGTTTAAAAAGCCTGGGCTGAAGTTGCTGCAGAGAAATCCTCATAAGATCAAATGAATATATCACTACGAATTTGGGTTTATTTTGTGTGACGGGTCCTGAATATCAAAGCATTCCTGTCAGAGCCAACCAGACGCGAGCCAAGCATGACGTTGATGTTACCTTTTGCATCTGTCTGCAGTGCAGCCAACAGGCTTAGCGGCAAACTCCTATCAAATAACGACGAATAAATTATGAATAAATGATTGCTCATTCAACATCAATGTCTTTGTGTCTTTATGTGGTGCGCATGTGTGTGTGGGGAAATATGGGCGATTGTAAATATTGTCTAAGGCTCTTTTCACACCAGGGGGCTGTTCATGCAAAAACTCAATAAAGTAATTGAGCAGTGAGCACACAACTTGAGTATGTGTGTTTTAAGAACACACACACACACACACACACACACTTAACTGATTATTTGTTTGTGTGTGTGCAACCGGTCCATCTCCACCAGGACACGAACCCAGTTCCACCAGATTAAGAGGCCCAAGGTCTCTAGTTTCTGTCGCTAGAGCATTATGTAGGTGTTGGAGAGTGAGGTTTACACAACACACTGCACAGCGCTACCGGCTGGCCAACATCATGTACAGGCGGAAACTCAGAGAAATCTCAAAAGGCATACTGGTGAGTTCTTGTACTGTATGTCCATTAGACTGGAAAGCTTTGAGAAGGGCTGGCTAACCAGAGATTAGTGTGTGTAGAGAGTGTGCGTGTGTGTGTGTGTGCGTGTTCCCGTGTGTGTGCGTGTTCCCGTGGGTGCGTGTGTGTGTGTGTGCGCGCGCGTGTTCCCGTGTGTGTGAGTGTGCCTACTGATATTAAGGATGACAGCAGGTGAACATTTATCTGCGCATGGTAAACTTATGGTTTTGTTCGTGGGAATAAGTTAGAAGGGGTGTTAATAAAAAATACAGAACCCTCTTCTAAACATATGTGACATAAAATGTGTTTTATAAATAAATATAAATAAATACATTTACTATGGTGATAAGAAGTTTAAACCCCCAACAATCAATAGGTATCCTGCATTATTAATAGAGTAAGGTGGTTCTTCAACGCTCTCATATGGTGCACAGACTTAAATAGGATAATCATTGCTACATCATTAATTATACATCACAATTGATATAGCTTACATTAATCTGTTGTTTTATGTAAGTGTCTGCAAAAGATTCACTGCAGTTCACGAGCATTTTTAAGGGTGCAACACCAGGAAAATCTGTTTCTCATTTGCCAGCTGCCGTGCCGTAATTGCACCACACAGCTTTTCGCATTTTGTAGAAACACAATGTGGAGAAAATTACACTAAAATATTGCATCAAGGGAAATTATATGGATATAGTAATACTGCACACACTAACGAAGCAGATGATGCTTTAGGGGTTAAAAAAAGTCAAAGTGAAGGCAAAGGGACAATTTCATCTCACAGTACGTCAAGTTTCATCAGCACTCTGTATCTTTGCATCAAATTAAATCACAAATCACAACTCAAGTAAAAAGCCCTCTATAGAGTCCCTATTACTGTCTGAGACGACTTTGCGGGTCTGTGCATGCATGAAATAATGATTTCTCCTGCTTGTCTCTTATGTTCTGCGGCAACAGAGAAAACACGAGGAGGAGTAATTATATAGGCAGTGGTGTCTTGATATAGATGCGTCAGTTAAGGAACAGCTCTCAGTTCATCTATTATGCACATTACACACATCACATTTAATATACAGTACGGTACAGTAGCTATAGTCTTAGTCCAGATAGATCTGGCATCTCTATCTCTCTCTCTGTCTCTCACTCACTCACACATATATACAGTATATATGTAATAAGTGCACAAAATATCACCATGGGCTGAAATTGTTTTGTGTGGCAATGTTTTGGTAGGAATCTTTACCTCCAAATTGTAAGGTGCTTTGGGTTAAATTCAGCAGATTGTTTAGTTCTCTGGTGGCACTGGATGTGCACGTCTGGCTCCCAGGAAAGCACATGGCATGCAGCAGAATGTGTGAAACTACTCTAGTGCAGGTGCTTTCGCACAATTCTTCTTTAATGAATGAATATCGCTTGGTGGATTGATAGGTAATGAAATGTATGTTTGTTTGTATGTTTTTAAAAAAACTAATATTATGTTCAGATTCCCACGCATCTGAAAGATCCTCCATGTATGACTTCTAAGAGCACAGACAGTTTGATTTTATGAATAAATTATTAAAATTATACACAAATGGTTTGCTTTCATTTACCATTGATATCTATGCTGTCGATATCTTCATTATAACATAATTCTCAAAGGTTTTGAGCTCTCCCAACAAATGTAGTTTCTAATCTCAGCATGTATGCAAATGTAAACACATTATACTTTTAAGACAATAACATAATATGAAATACAATAACAACTACTGTATATATACCACATATTAAATATTTAAAAAAAGAAGAAAATTACTTTCCAAAATCTTGTGACCCGACAAATATTCAGTTCCAGTCTTTGAGAAGCAATGCAATCAGAGACAGTCCAATAGCTGAAAAAGAAGTAGGTTTCTATTAAATCGCTTCAGTCATAGATTGAGAGAGACAGAAAACAAATATTTCTCGATAATGAAGAAAAAAACAACCCATAGGAACCCAACGCTGCAGCAATTAAGAATCACTTACATTTAGTTATGGATGCCATCGTGAGCATATTATACTTCTGCGCTGGTCGGTCAGCCAAGCGGATCTGCAGCGATAGCCTTGGAAGTTCTGCCGCACTAGGCAAGACATAAAAATGCCGCTTTGGAAATAGTGTAAAATAAGCTTTATGAGTCGTTTGTCATTTGTCAATGACCTAGCCTCTAGTCAGTCAGCTATAAGCTGATAGCCTATGATAGCTTTGATGCAGAAGCATACATTGGCCTTGAACAGTATACTCTATAGTATGTTGTAGGCTGGTTTTACAGAAATTAAAGGTGGCATCAGCCATTCTGGAGAAAGACTTGATATTTAAACTGAAGCAAAGCAAACACATAAAAGCATACAGAAAATGTAGTAATAACGGACCTTGAGCAGATAATTGCTGAATTTGACAAAAATTAACCTTTAACCTTTAACAGAAATATGCTAATTGTAAAATAATTTTTATTTTACTATTGTTGTAAAATCTAAACCCCTGGTTAGTTTCAGATCGGTTTAAAGGTATATGCAATGAATTCGTTCATGAAACCACATAAGACCCAAAGCCAAACAAAACCAATGTTTGACTCCAGCCCACTTAGTTTTGATTAGAGCACACATGTAAACATTGAGGGCTGAGCTAATGCAGAATCACACTCGCTTTGATAGCCGGCTCGCCTTTAATGTTAGCATCCAGTAGACCTCATGGCAAGACCTGACATCCACAAGACATTCTTTTAGAGGGTGAAACAGATGTGGTGGATTCGAATGGCTGGCTGGACCGTATGACCTATATTAATTAGAGTTATTATTAAAGATAAGCCCTTATATCTACTAATGAATTATGCGATGTACTATCTTCATATCTCATAAGATTTCTAGTAAGACTAAATTAAGTCCACTATTTGTCCCTAAGAAAAATTGGGGGCAGCTAATTCATTCAGACCAGACAAACCTCTAGATTTTACAGCAAGCCCCCCCGCCCTCCAATATACATTTAAGGTGTTTCCCTCCATTTGCATCCAGCCAAGCCTTTGTTGTAACTTCCTTAAAACACAAGCCCCCAACACAATACTACCTCTCAGGTCTGTCAGTCTGACTCACCTGTATGAGTGAGACTTTCCCTTATCAACATAAGTTGGCCAGTAGAACTTAACAGTGCCAGCCCCCAGTTCTCTCCTGTATAAAACAGGCCCATTTCTGATATGGGTGTGCTCTCTGTCTCTATATTTTCCTCTGCTTCTGATTTGGTCATTATACCATGGTATGATGCATCTTGGGTAATATTTCTATGTAACTATGCTGCTTGCCTTATAGTTACTTTTAGTTAACTTTAAACTACAATTCAAACTGTTTCATACCTGATAATATGCACCAACCCTTTTGATTAATTAAATACACAATTGTTTGACAAACGACCTGGGACACTTCACTTGGAGTTTTGAAATCCGTCTCCACCATATGAGAGAAGACAAGGTGAGCATATAGGATTAAATGATGGGTTTGGGGCAACAAGGGTGTGCTTTTGGAGGGTCTGATTTTGCTCCATTAAATGACACATCCACAATGTGGATTTAATGTCTAAAGGTTATCGTTTTGTGTGTGTTTGTCGTGTGTGTAGGAACAGTTTGTGTGAATAATATATTACATACTGGGAGTGTGTTTGCATTTGTTTGCGAGCGCCCCAAATCTGACTCAGGCATAAATGATCAAGTCATTAAATTATAATGGTGGTGTGTGCGCATGTGTGCATGTCAGTTTCTGACAAGCAGAGATTACATGACATTATGTTCTTGTGCGTGTGTGCATGCGTGCAAGTTGTGTGTGTGCACGTTTGTGTGTGTGAGTGTGTGAGCAGACTGTGATGTGTGTATGTGGTTTGTATGGCTTGTCGATAATGACATTTACATATTTTCCACGTTTGTATGTTACTCTTTAATTTCTTCAACACACACACACATGCACACGCACGCACAGTAGAACCTTTTGAAGTACATTCAGGTGGGCTGTGCTCATGTGCTTGGTACGTTTTAAATGTAATGCTTAAAAGTATTACTTATAGTTGATGGTTGATCGTTAGAACATGCAGCAACATTCATCAGGTGTTATGGAGTTGTGTGTGTGCCCAGTAACGTTACGTAGTTACTTCCAGCTGGAATGGAATGGTTGTCCTTTAAGGTGTAACGACAGTCAGTAGTGAAATTAGATTGTTACTGTACAAAGCCATGGTTACTCGACAAAGATCATTTGCCATTGCTTCAGTTTGTGTGCACTCTTAATAGATACGTGGCGATTTTGAGGATTTTCAGTTTATTTTGTACATTTGAGCAGTAGCCTTCTGGAATTGGACTGCTCATCCAGAGCAATAGTTACTCCAATCCAGCGGTTATATGTGCAGAATGCCAGATTAAACCCATATTGCACACCTATAGCCACTTAAAGGTATAGTAAGCAATTATAAGATGATAACATTTGTCAAAATCACAGAATCTCTCCTCGCAGTCCACTAGCTAACCATTCTGTCTGTGCTGGAAATGTAAAATGCTGCTCCTACACAGCTTCTACCTGGCTTCATAGAAGAAAGACAACGTCTTACAGATAGCACATCACAACAATATCCTAACCTTCACAATGCACCATATGGCATTGAAGGGAGACGTGTTTTGTTTTGATTTGAGTTATTTGATATGAATATTTAGGGCTCAGCTCCTCAAATCGTGCTTGTTCAGTTATGAAGTGCAAATATTATGTTAGCTGTCAGCGGTTTGTGATTGTTTCCCATAATTAGCGTGCTTTTCCAGACGTGTATGGCTACAGCAGTTATGTAGATTCTCTAAAAACTGGGACCACCGGAGGAATCTGAGGGTCACGAGGTAATACAATAAATGAATTGTCAAGTCATCTAAAAGATATACTTTTATCCGGTCGTTTAAACATATGTTTCACTGGCAGTATTTGTGTTTGTTATTCAGGTCAGGATTTATTAACCCATCCATTCTTACATTCATCCAGGTTGTTTAAATTGTGCGTGAGTGTGCGTGTGCACGTGTGTGTGAGAGAGTGTATGTGTGTGTGTGTGTGTGCACATGTGTGCAGCGTGTGTGAGGAGGAAAGCAATTAACCAGTAAAATTATAACAACATAACAAAAAACATTAATGACAATTGCAAAAATGCAATGCAAAATGCAATGCAAGTCCACTTCCATTCTGCGGCCATGTTTGCAGACACTAGCTGCAGTTTTTCTTTTCTTTTTTACGTATGTCATTTCAGCTATGTATCTTTAATTATTATTTTATACACCTCTTATAATTTTCCTTTCATTTAAATTTTTGTTCTGATTCCTTTAACCGTTTTTATTAATGTTTGTTTATGGGAAGCCGAAGCACAACTGTACATGTATTTCCTCTCTGTAAAGCACTTTGAACTGCTTGAACTGCTAAAGAGTATTATTATTATTATTATTGTTATTATTATTACATGTATAGTTCCATATATGCTCCAAGCACGTCTTGCACAAAATTGGACATTGTAGAGAGGGAAATGCTCTCTATGGGTTCTTTTAGCCCATAATACTGTACGTCTGGTGTAGGCTGACCATTTACTGTAATTCCACTGCTGTTCGAAGTTTGGTATGAATACGGTATGAAATGTAACAGAGCATTTTGCAGTCACAAATTACAAAAACATATTAGACACATGGGGAAAAAAAACATTGCAACACAAAATGTCTTGTGTGAAAGTGTAAATTGATCCAGAACGTGTGTGTGTGTGCATGTGTGTGTGTGTGTGTGTGCACACGTGCGTGCGCATGTGTGTGCATTCTCGTAAAAAAGTGCCTGCCATCTGCTGTGCTATTGTGCTATATACTGTGGATTGGCTAATCCCACGTGTCAATAGACAATGTGCTTCACTAGAACAGTGAGGTCCCCATTGACTAGCAGCAGTCATATGCAGACAGATATACCCCCCCCCCCAGTCAAACATATTGTACTCAGAAAAATATTGTTTTCCTCTTTGAGGAGACACAAAAGATGTTAATTTTGCATCGGCAAGGCAGTGAAGGTATTGCGCTAATCTAACAATATACATGCTGTTACTCTTCCCGCACTTGTTTTCGTAACCATAACGATAACTGTGTAAACTCTGGGTTAACACAGAAAACACACTACAGGAATTACAATGCGTTTACATGTGAGACGGCCCTGCCTTGGTTCAGCAGGCCTGTGGTCCTTATTGGCTGGGTGGGCCCTAATTAGGCTAATGAAGATCACCTGGGCATGTTACCTATATAGGTGTGTGCCTCTGGTCCTTATTGGCTGGGTGGGCCCTAATTAGGCTAATGAAGGTCACCTGGGCATGTTACCTATATAGGTGTGTGCCTGTGGTCCTTATTGGCTGGATAGGCCCTAATTAGGCTAATGAAGGTCACCTGGGCATGTTACCTATATAGGTGTGTTGCAGCACACTGTGGCCCTCCTGGCACCACACATGCTGTTTTGGTTTGTGTCTTAGTTTGGTCAGCATGCAACACGCACCACACATATTCAGTACATACACCTACGGACATTCACACCTCATTGTGTTATTCTGTTAGTTAGTTTAGAGTTTGTGTTTCTTTAGTTTACGGCCCTTGAGCCAGGCCGTAACAACATACAGTCAATTCTTTGGATGCGTTATCTTCTCTTGCTATAAACATAGCCTGCCATTTCAAATCCCGTCCACTAATGGCACCCTGTTATAAATGCATTCACATGTGGCGTCAGCTCACCATGACACAGCTGAACACCCCCAAATCCATGGAAGACATTGGCATTGCCCCACTGTATTTGTGGTTTAGTGTTTTGTGTTTGTTTTGTCTGTGTTAATGGAATAAAATGTTAAACCCTACAGGTGTCAATGGACCGATCTCAAGCCCCGCCCCTTTCACGTGTCCAACAGTAGTTACTGTAACCAGGTTGGACGAAAGATATTATAGGAGAACAGACACTCAAAAAATGCTCACCTGTTATTGGAGGACAGGCGAGGGGAGGCGGGGCTTGGGATTGGCCAATAACACAGTGAAGTCCTAGAAGCATGTCGTCTCCCACGATACAGCTCGTGAGAGGCTTGTAAACTGTAACTGCAGCAATGGTCCAATTACCCGATTTAACATTTCACCACAGTTGTTATCTGCATTAAACAGGTGTTGTTCTGCCGTGGCAACCCCGAGAGCCACTGTTCTTCCCACCGTTTTAATTCAGGATAATTGCTATAACCGAGAGACAGTGCAAATTAAATGTTCTTGGCAGGGCATGCTAGCAGGGAAACTTTGCAACATTTTAAACTAATTGTTTTATTTTGCACTTTTAAAAGGTAGAATCAGCGATTGTAAGCTAATACGCTTTGTTTTTTGGTCAAATTCCGGGAATGTCTAAGGTCCGCTATAGCTGCACGTTTTGTGTAAATAACCCGTTGTTTCTACACAGCTCCTGGCTCTGCCTTTAAATTGTAAGACAGATCACGTCACACAACAATATGGTGCCTTGGTAATGCATTTTCAATGTTTGGAGCATTCCTTCTGAGGGAGCAATACCCTAGTGCATTGAAGGGAGGTGTACAGTATCTGTTTTGGTCAAGTTCAAATGTCAACAAGCTTTTACGAAATTTGGCAATACCTTTAAGCTACTTGTAAATGGAGTGCTACTTTTATGGACATAGGGTAATAAAGAACATTAGCGGAAGAACCAATTTACCTTATTCCCACGGCAGCCATCTTGCTCTGAAGATGGCTCAGGGCGTTAAATCGCATCAGCTTGTTTTCGCTACTATTATGAATTTGATTTCCCACCCAGAGGGTGCCGTGTGAATACGGTCAGTTCATAACGATACTGAAGATGATTTACAATGGTTCTGAGAAATTACCTAAAATATTTGTTCAGAAGTTCATTGAAACCATTTAATAAGTACCCAAATGTAGCCTGTATTAGGTATCTTTTGATTCGTCCAAATACAATCATAGTACAACTTTCATGATTGAAACATTTTAGGTAGATATGCATATATAACTGTATACGGCTCAGCAATACAATTCAACACATGTAGTGATACATTTGAATCCTATGCCAGAGTGGACTATATACATGTACTGGAGTCTACATGTGTAAGTGCGTGATGCTGCTTAATGTGGATTTGGGTTGGTGGTAAAATCGTAAAAGTGACTTATATGATTCCTATTGTAATGCTCCCCCCCCCTTGAGTCTCTGCTGTGGGTTCAGCTTGTGACGTCTAAGCCTGTAACCTGACCGTTGGCTCAACTCCACAAGCTGTCATCGCTCACAGGCGTGCGCTCCACGACTATGCCAGATTCCATTTTAGCTGCGGCTAAAACTGCACTTGTGCACGCTAGGGTACTTGTGAGTGCATGAGTTCATAGCCGAGGCCTGGCGATCAATCCCAATAAAGATTAGCAGCACTAATGAAATAGCATGCAGGGTGTTATTCACATAACAGAGGTGGAGGGTAATGCGAAATAGAAGCAACTGCAGACTGTTGGTGGATGGGAACAATGGGAGATGGTATCACAGAGTTAACCTCATGGATTAAAGATGGTAACGTTGGAAATTATTAGATAGTTCAATAATTAGAAACTTTGTCTCTTCTGTATTGTATGTGGTGGTACACTTTGTGCCAGCTAGATAAATGTTCCTGATGATCCTATGCCCATTTTGTATTAATTCCATGCCTGCTTTATATTACATTGTGCTTATCATGATGGCATTATCATGTGGGCTCCATTCTGTGTTTGAAAAGCATAGCAACGACTGAAGGTGGCCCAACCATTGAATGATCCTGGGCCTCAAAAACTGCCTGAAACTGTCTTACTGGTTTTACTTCTCAGGTTGATTTGCAAAGCAAAACAAATGTGAAAAATGCAGTAACTTTTCTATTATCTATATTATTATTTTATATTATCTACAAGCGTTCAGTAATTCTTTAACAAGTATATTTTATGTCTAATGGAGGGTTTTTAAAATGTGGATTTATAATAGAGAGAAAACAAAATATGTAACTTTTAAGCCACTGTAGCTTTTAAGCAACCCTTTAAAAGGTTGGACTGATGGTTATCACTTTATATTTTTAATATACTTTATATTCTTAAAACATCGTTCACTTATATAACCTACAGGCCTACTGATAGTCTCAGCCTCTTCAGTCCATTAGACCTACATCACATAAATAACTCTGTTGAAGATCCGGTAGACACAGCCCCTGTAAGCTCAACAGCACTTTCCAGCACTGAGGAAGTTTAGAATTTTCACTCACAAGTCTGTATCTGTAATTCCGAAGTTAGTGCAGTGCTTTATTTTTTCCATTTATTTTAAGCAGTAACAGTAGCATACTTATTTAACATATTTACAGAACCTGCAAACAGACAGATTTATGGTAAGTTTCCCACCAAATTTCTCAATGTAAGTTTAATGTCCTTGGTCATTAAGTTTTGTAGTTGTCAAAATACCTCCCCTGTCAACCTGTCAAGTAGGAAACGCAGTTAACAAGCGCTGTCCGAAACTTTACGCAAGTAAAGGCTGGCTCTGCGATGTAGCCTGCACTTCTAAAAGTCAGATAACATTTCTGAAAGAGAATAACAGGGCACGTTTTCTTTGACATCTGTGCCAACCAATGAAAAACTGTAAAACATTTTTATTGTATTTTATAGTCTGTGTTGTTAAACATTTATTTACCTAATAGCTCATGCTACGGTAGGCAAGGTTTACAAACACCACATAAATTCAGTCTCAGTATTTCCTGCAATGTTTCAATTACAGGTATCTCACCTCAGTCAGATGGAACCATAATCCTTTTTCCCCCAACAGTCACTTGGCTTTATCTGTACTCCCCCCCCCCCCCCTTCCCGTTAACCATACACACATTGTATTTTATATTTATTGATTGTACTTTTTTATCTGGTTAGCGTGTGGGGAGTTCTTCTTAAAGCCTAGCTAGCTCGCTTGCTAGCGAGGGTTAGATTCTATTTCACGCTGGCTCTCGCCAGAGGCGGGGACGTTGCCGAGGGCAGTGGACCGCGTCGCTTGTCTGACCAGGCTACAGTGCATGCTGAGCAAGGCCCCCGCAGCGAACCAGTGTGGAACGGGATGAGCAGCAGGAGCTTTGTATAGTATGCAGAGAGAGAGA
>JAODOY010000011.1:23003-38033 GCA_025399855.1 Forbesichthys papilliferus | reverse complement strand
CTACAAGCTGTACAATCACTACTTTACATTGCAGAAAAGTGTAATTTCTTCATTGTTGTCATATGAAAAGATATGCTCATATATTTGCAAATATGTGAGGGGTGTACTCACTTTTGTGAGATACTGTATGTATGTATAGGGGCGCTGGCAATAGTAGGCCTATCGCTCACCGGCACCAATGAATAAACCTGATGTTTAGTTAAACCGTAACAAAAAACTTTTTTTTTCAACATTTTGTAATTGCTTCTTTATATATATTAAGCTATATAATAATGTAAACATATGTATTAATTAATTATCGGGTCCAGTTGGTAAATCGGGTTCAGTCGGGTCTCAGAATTTATGGTCTCGGAGGACCCGTGAAGATCTCTAGTGTGAACAGTACAAATCACATGGAATCTAATCTTTTCTAATCAGATCTTGGCCACTTTTATATGTGGTACTAGATCGAATTCATATCTGATTCTTTTATGCGGTTAATGCATTCTCAGTCTGAATAGTCGAATCAGAATTCATATGACTTTGACATCACTCTAGATAGACATTCACTGTGTGACTCGCCCTCGCTAACATAATCATTTGATACTTCTGAGCGGGAAAAGTTGTAGTCCTACTCGCAAGTGAACATACAATAGGCTAAATAAGGACGTAGTCACTGGATGGTCAGAGCGAAGTGATAACCATTGCAAGCACGGATCGGATCATCATCCTCCCCCATGTTAAATAATGAGTGTTTGTTTGGATACCACACACAAGGCGTAGGCTATATACGCTGCCTCGCGGAGCAGACAGCAGCCTAAATTGTAGAAGCAAAAATACACAAACAAATAAAATAAAAACGTTTGCATGGTTTTTAACCCCGCCTCCCTGCCCCACAATTTGATCAATAGCCCTATGTCTGACTGTTACCGAACGTATCAATGCACAAGATAAACGCAGAAAGAAAAGGTCTACCTGGTACAGGCAGATATTCAAATGGAAGAATGCGGGCAATTTGCATCATGCCTGGTGGAGGAAAGATTCCATGTTAGTGTTTAACAGGCTTTAGTAGCGCTATTGGGTTTTCTTCTGTACAAATTCAAATAATAAAGTTAGAAGTGTGTGTGTTATAAGCCTGATAACAAACCATTCATTAGAATCAGGTGTGTTGGAGCAGGGAGACATCTAAAACATGCAGGGCTGCGGCTCTCCAGGACCAGGGTTCACTACCCCTGATCTAATACGTGCCACATTAAACAGGTAATGTCAAAAAAATCTGATTTGTGCACTAAATCGGAATTGAGCACTAAGGACTGCAGTCTGAACGTGTAGCCTAAGATTGTCTAATGTTAATGTCTTTGACAGGGTGAAATCCATGCAAGAGCAAATTAATTGTTATGAAGCTCTTTCAGCGCCCCTCCAAAAAGTACATGCCACTTGGATATGCTGTGATGAGCCTAAGCAGCCTAGCAAGGTGATGGAGAGGTTCTTTGTGATGTGGAACTTTGTGTTCTTATCCACAGGCTCCATGGGAGATAGAGGACAAGAAGCCTCCATCTGATTGGCCCGTAGAGGGGAACGTGGTGTTCAAAGATTACAGCGTTCGCTACCGGGAAGGTTTGGACCTTGTGCTGAAGAACCTCACCCTCAGTGTTAAAGGAGGGGAAAAGGTACTGCTTCAGGATCTTTACAAAGGGTTCTGGTCATCCATGTCAACATGGTGTGGAGCACAGTGTGAGACTATTGTGCTATTGTAGTTCTAGTTGAATCCATAGGGGGAAATCCAGACATACATGTAGAAGTGGTCCTTTATGAAGAGTAAATCCAGAAGGATGATGTCCTAATTGTGTTCTGGCACAGATTGGTATTGTTGGCCGGACTGGGGCTGGCAAGTCCTCTATGACTCTGTGCCTGTTCCGACTGCTGGAAGCAGCCGGTGGAGAGATTACCATTGACGGGTTAAAGATATCTGACATTGGCCTTCACGACCTGAGGTCAAAACTCACCATCATTCCACAGGTAAGCTACACAATACACATTCAATGTCTTTAGGCTAATATTGTTAGCTGAAACACTCTTGCATTGTATGGCATTAGTCTTTAATCTGTGTTGTTGTTGATCTTTTCAACAGGAACCTGTGCTGTTCTCAGGCACGTTGAGGATGAACCTGGACCCCTTTGAGCAGCACAACGAGGAAGACTTGTGGAAGGCCCTGGAGCACTCCCACCTCCACAAGTTTGTCACCAACCAGCCCGCTAAACTGGAGCTGGAGTGCTCAGAGGGAGGGGAGAACCTCAGGTAACTGGTCTAGACTAACACATGAAGTACTGAATATTGAGAGCAATGAAAATGTTACTGGCTGATAAACAATGTGTTTTATTGTCTCGCGTTATGAAAGGTCTACAAGGGGCGGGGCTGTCTGTTGTCTATCTGTCACAAGTTTTTTTTCCCATAAACTGGGGTGCGTTCTCTAAAGCTTTGTAACGCACTTTATCTTTGTTTTTAAAATATTTGTTAGTTAATCTGTTTCCCGAAAACCAAAGTAGTACGTAACATATTAGCACTTAGCACTTACTTGCTTATAATTGCTGGTATACGACCTGTCCAACTACTGACAAATGTACTACATGTAAGTCGCACTGGATTTAAAAAAATGCCGTAAATGTAATCGAAAATGTACCTTTGATCTCATCTGCAGTTCAGCCCCAAAAAGATCGATGCCTCTAGTTTTGGGACACATAAAACTCACTAATGCAGTTGATCTGGACATGAAAACGAATGGCAACTTATCCCATATCTTTTTTTAATAATTATTTTTAATTTGTAGGCTATAATCTCTTTGCTTTTATGCATGGCGGGATAGCTTGCGAGAATTACAAAAACCTGGTGGTGAAGTGGAGAAAAGAGAAAATGCATATGAAATATAACTATCAGCTATCAGACATGTAGGCCACTAAATGCTAAATGCACTCTTTTGGGAGATCTTCTTCCTCTTCTTCACTCGATTTACTTGGCGGATCGCAAACATCTTTAAGGTGCATACCGCCACCTACTGTACAAGAGTGAGTAACTTCCTGAGAAAATATACTTCCAATGCTTACACATTTTGGTTGTGTGTGTGGAGGGGACACACACAAATGAACTTCAAATCCAGTGTAGAAACATGAGAAACACCTGGGCATCCTTCTCCAGGAATGCCCTTCCCCTGCACATACTGTGTATGACATGTGTTCCTGGTGGAGAGGTGACGAGAAGACCTGTAGAGGGAGAGTGGCGAGATTGGCAGGGAGAAAGTCAGAGAGGTAGGAGGGAGCAAGGTTGTGGAGGGCCTTGTATGTAAGGAGGAGAGTCCGTAAAGTTAAACGTGAATGTGGTATTGTATTAAAGCTAATGAATTTTAACCTAAATTGGGGTGAATTTGGGTGAGTTCTGAAGTAATTAGAGTCGATTTGATGATTTTGGTGGGGATTCCAAAGAATAGAGAGTTGCAGTAGTCCAGGTTGGAAGTGACAAAGGCTGAGTGGATGAGAGTTTTGGTGCTTGAGTATGAAAGTGGCGTTTCGGATGTGGAAGAAGTATGCCCAGGTGATGGTTTCTATGTGTGATTGAAACGAAAGGGAGTTATCAAAAGTCACGTCAAAACTTTTCACAGATGTTTACAGTGGAATGAGAAGACTAGCTATGTTTAGGCTGGGGTTGTGTTGTGGGGACCTCTGTCTTATTGCTGCTAAGGTCTTGCAGGGGAGTAGTCAACAAATAACTCTAAACTCATTTGTAAAATGTTGGATTACAAAGTATTTTGGAAACACTCACAAACCTCACATTCTTCCCTCAATTCCTTTGTTAGTGTTTAGTAATACAATCGTTTTCAGAAAACCTACCCCTACTTGATCCCACTAACTATAAAATGTGTCTTGCCAGTTGCAATACCAACAGCACATTTTTTGAGTTGGGACAATCGTTTTTCTATTGCAGTGATTAATTTACTTGGTACACACACAAAGGTGTGATATGTCTGTTTACTGTGCATGTTGCTTTCTCCCAAATGTATGTGTATGTGTACCTGTGTACATTAAGAAAAGTACACAGTTCTATTCAAGATGGGAAATCCTCACATACGTGTGTGTGTGTGTGTGTGTGTGTATGCGTGCGCGCACGTGCGAACGTGCAGTGTGGGTCAGAGGCAGCTGGTGTGTCTGGCCCGGGCCCTGTTGAGGAAGACGAGGATCCTGGTCCTGGATGAAGCCACGGCAGCTATAGACCTTGAGACCGATGACCTCATCCAGTCCACCATCCGGATACAGTTTGAGGACTGCACCGTCTTCACCATCGCACACAGACTCAACACCATCATGGACTACACCAGGTGCCAAACCACCACACACAACTAGGGTTGGGTACTGAACACGCTACTTTTAAAGAGTACTGACCAAATTATGTCGGTTCTACTGAGTACTTATTGAGTTAAAATCCATCGGTAAAGAGAGAAATGCGAGCAAGACTACATTATCCTTGCACAACCTGCAGCTTGTTCAGTCTTATACACATTCACGGCTACGGCGTGCCAAAAGCAATACTGCCCTACAAAGGCAAAAGACCTTAACTCTCAAGAGTGTAAAACTGAATTGTTGGTGTCCAGTCAAAGAAATTGTAGGTAGAATATTGGAAATGTGGCAAATCTTAATCTTGATCTCAAACATGACCGTTGACCCTTAATCGGAAATGAATGTACTCTGCCTTTGCAATGTCTACAAAATAATAAGGGTCATACCAATGCAAAATGCATTAACTTCCATTAGCTGTATAACTTCCAATTGATCACTCACTTGATTTTTGTGATCATGACACAATTAGGCATAAGATAATATACATAACATAATTATACACAAATACATATATAACATCATGTAAATGATAAATTAATTAATGTGTATTTGAAGGTCACAAAGGTGCATTAGCTTACTAACTCATCAGTAGGGCTGCAGCTATGAATTATTTTAATAATCGAGTACTCTACCGATTATTCCATAGATTCATCGATGATTCTAATAATATATTTTGCTATATTAAATAGTAATAGTAAATATACAAGAGAAAATAAGAAATGTCATAATATAATGAACAACAAATTGGTTTATTTTAGAAAAATCTAAATTTGTATTGCCTAAATTGACCAATTTAGTGCATTTAAGTACAATTAGGTATCCATATTATCTATAGCCTAGAATAATTAGTAGGCCTACCTCTTTCCTTCTTTACTCTAGACAGTTAACAAGCAATGGTTCATTCTGTTGGCATCTTTAGTTAACTGCATATTTTAAACACACAGACAACGTGCCTTTCAGATACTTGACATACTATAGCTGAATGAAAAAGAGTGAAAACTAACAATTATATTTTGTAGCCAGGTAACGATACGAAAAAGGGACGCAAGGAGTATGGGCCTATTTTTAGAAGTGATGTCTATATTTGACAAACGAGGTGGGCTATCGCGCCGCAGGACAAGTTGCTAATTACTGTTATTATATTAAAACATAAACATATGTGTGATTTGTGGATCTCTACTACTCTTGAGCTGGTTTTCCCTCATGGTTTTGCACAAAATGCAGAAGCCACAGGCCCGTTATTGGCCAGTTTAAAAGGGACATGCATCTTTTTTTCTTGTTTTTTTTTTTTTACAGACAGTTCTGTAAAATTGTCATTTGGAAGCAGTTTAAAAACAGCACCCAACGCCACACACACCACACTCACACAATCTTGACAGAAGACAGTGTGTATTTTACTGTGTGTTTCTCTCCACCCCGGCAGAGTCCTGGTGTTGGACAAGGGAAAGATTGCTGAATTCGATACACCGACAAACCTCCTATCACAGAGAGGAATCTTCTACGGCATGGCAAAGGACGCTGGACTAGCACAGTAGAGCCCACCTATCTTTAGCATCTTGATGCTGTACCCTAGGGTTCAGAATGTTGGAGAGTACTATTTATGTTAACATAGTACTTTTTAATTGTGATAGCAGTTTCACTTACTGTGTTTGTTTGGGGTGGAGCTCAAACCTGAATTTCAACAGGCTTGAGTCGAGCACATCAGAATGGTTTGGGCAGTGTCAGGTAAAGGTATAGTAAGCGATTGTAAGCCATTACAGTTTTTGCAAAATTCACCGAATACCTCCTCGCAGTCTGGTGCAAGCTTAATGTTCTCTGTGCATGTTGACAAAAGAATGCGGTACTTCTACACAGCACTGGCTCTGTAACTAGGAACATAAACAACAACAATGTCCTAGCATTTGCCGTTTACAATGTGTGGGGCGGAGCTTCTGAGGGAACAACCTATGGCATTGAAGGATCTTTGTTTTGATGTAGTTCAAATAATCACCAAGATTTCTCTAAAATGACTTGCTATACCTTTAAGCTACTGGCATTGATGGCATTGTTCACAGTAGGGAAAACATGTTATATATTTGTTGTAAATACTGCTTGACTCAAGACTGCCATAGTGCCTTACGGCAGGGGAAGCAACCCTTGAATGTATAATTTTTCTATGAATATTTTATATTTTTAGGTTTTCTACAGGCAGCACAATACTGTTCCACTTTGTTTTCCTGGAAAGAACACCTATTTCTGTACTGTATTTATATTTAAGTTACACTCATTTAAAGACGTTTATTCAGTTGTGTGATTCGTTTGTGAACCAAATCTGTAAAACTTGAATTATGTTCAACCAAAATATCAATGCTATTGCCTTTATTAAAAAAAACGATGAATTCTTTGACTTCGTTTTCTCAAATGATGTCTACGTGTAAAACAAGTTTTATCAACCAGCTTTTAATTGTCAAGTTTAAATGTATAAGAAAGGGGAATGATTCCTTTAACCAAACACAAAAGGGCTGCCACACACTAATTTCAACTAAATGTACTGCATACATAAATGTATCCATTTAAAAACGACAATATTATAGAGCCCATGTTTGAGGACAACAGTAATATGTTGCACCTGCATTTATTGATTTAATGATCTCTATGCTTTGTGTGAAAGCAATACAGTAATGAAGTGGTGTGAGCTACAGTATGAGTTAATGGTTAATGGTAATGCAAAGAAACATTTACCAGTGTAATATGATGACGCATAGCACCAGATTCCTCAAACCTGATGCTTTCCAATAAGCACTAATCTGTTGATCACGCCACTGGATTCCATTTACCTCCCAGTGTGATAGCTCAGACATGTTCAGATAGTTGGGCCTGAATGAGAGCCAGGCTGCCAGTAATGCTGTGGCCTGTGGGCAGAGATGCGATTGAGGCCAGGCGGTGCCCACTTCTCCCAGTCGGCCCACAGCACTGGGAACCTGCAGCTGAGGATTATTGAAAACAACTTTGTTGGTGAAGTGGTCAGAAAGAAAGTAGGCTTGTCCTCTGGCAGCCAATGAAGTGCATCTTTACGTATGCACTGCTCTCTGTGCTTTGTCAGGGTATTGCTCAATGGTTGGGTGACATGACAACTGGAACAAGTATATTGGCACTACTGCTGTTATTATTATACCATGTCTGGTAAATTACATGCTATTATATACAACATCAACAAGACAATACAAGTATTTAATGAAGACACATATTTTAAAACGTGCACATTTGCACCAAGTTGTGCTTGAGTGACAGTCACACAGTCACACCAGAGCAGAAGCACAGCTCTGGTGTGTGACTGGTTTGAATGCTGGTATTCAACATCTGTGTTCTGAGTGACTGCCTCTGGCTCCTCCCTCCCTCACCATATGTGCCCCTCCCCCAACAGTACAACCACCCACCTTTGTGGTCAACAACAGTGAGTTGTGGCTGTGAAGTGTGGTGTTGTCGTGGTGATATGAAACAATCACATCAGGACATATTGTACTACAATACAAAATAACCTCTACTGGCTTAAATACCTAGTTCCTGGAGTTTATTCTGGCATCTGGAGTAATTTTGTTACAGCTGATAAACAAGTCTGTGATGTAACATTCTAGATTCATCAGATCCATAGTGAATATACAGATTTGTTGACATTATTTTAAAAAAGAACATCAAAAATTCCCAAAGGAGCCATCCAGCTACACAAAGCCAAAAATACTGTATGTCTAGCGATGTTTGAATCCTTGTATAACCTCTTGCTAGAGGGTGTCTTTTAATGATTTTGTTCACATCCGAGTCAGTTCAAAGCAGGTGTTTAACCTTTCATGCTATAAATGGTTTTAAACCCCTTGCATAGCCTTAAGTTATATTCATCTTCATTGAGTTTGACAGGAGTTTATTAGGGTTGTCTCCACATGAAACACTGCCTCTATCAATGACAGATAGTGTTCTAACTGTAGGGGGCATATAAGGTGAGATGCCGTTCACTGTCAAGGGAGGTTTGATATCCATCTGCTTTGACATAAGCCAATCTCATACATTGTACATTATTAAAACACAGTACTAGAAAAGTAGAGCACCTATAATCCTGTTTATGGGCTCGGGCTCGCGAAACAAACATAGTTAGTATTTAGCTATTTGCTTTTCATGCATAACCTACAACAATCAGGCATGAAAAACAACCAATCTCACAAACACTGCGCAGTGTGGGGCTGCAGTTATAGCACTGGAAGGCAGTCTGCAAGTTTTCCTGTCCTCATGTGAACCATTGAGAAAGCCAACTGGAATAGCTTACAAAGTGGTGGTGCACACCGTTAGAAAAACAAGTTCATTCATTCAATAATTTGACTCCTACAGGAAGGGTAGGTGTACATGGAGAGGGAAATGCATCGCCTGTCTACTGCTGGAAATGTTGGAGTTAAATTATCCTCATTTCACCTTTACTGGCTTTAGGCCAGTTCCTAAAATGGGTGTTATCAAATGCAGTGCTATTCCAGGAACCTGTTGAAGACAACCACATAAATAGTCTGTGTTTAAGGCTGTGTCTGTGTTTGAGGGCTGACACCGTATTATGTTCAGTAGTACATGTTGTGAAAGACTTCACATCCCTTATATTCAAAGTGAAATTTCCTGGCATCATGGCAAACTTAATACTGAATTCCTACAAATCAATGACAAAAGAGATCTATTTAGATATCTAATCCAGTACAGAAAGGCAGACTGAGAACATGCTTACTCTCAACGTAAAGATGGCAGAAACTGTTAGGTAATGCTTCTGCTGAAGTTATACAGTATGTTGAAACACATTTTCATGAATGTGTTGGAATGTATAATTTTATTAAATATTATAATTAAGGCAATGTTTATCAGATCAGAATCCAAAGTCACTTCACTATGTACGTAAATTTACTTTTGCCCTTGTATTTCATTCAGCATATCGTGATGTCATTTAACATGTCATACGCATCTATGAAAATATTTTTGTTCATAATCTTTTACATATAAAAGTTTTTTTTATTATATTGTTAGGTGCATTATTAATACAATGTATTCACAACATTACAAACACTATTAACAAATAGAGCGCGTTGTGCGTCTTTACGCACCGTGCGCCTCGGCGTCTCTGCGCTCATGGGGCTTACAAAGGGTTAAATAAGGATACCAGCAATCATTTTAACAGTCAGGTGCTCCGCCAGCCCCAGCCCAAAGTTTTTTTTTATAGTCCTTTCAACAACATCTCAGGAGTAATTCATAACTGACATTTGCTTGTGACTCGACAAACTATGAGTGGTTGTTCGTGGTTGACGATTATTGTACCGTATCTATTTTTTGTGCAGAGCAAAGTATAAATAGAGAATCCTCGTTGAGATTAAATGACGAACTGGACCTCAATTTAAGTTCACTGTTTTGAATTACAGCATTCGTCTTTATGGATACATGACTCGCTGTTGAATTGTTTGACAGTTTCACCTATTTCATGCTCAATACCAGGCGTATACCTACAGTACAACAGCTCACGTAACTAGCCTTCTGGGTCTCTGCGAACCGTTTACCACGTGTTTTACCTGTTTTGAGCTGGCGATGTGGTGGATGCTGTTCCCACGCTGGATATGGTTCCTGGTGTGCATTTTGATCATGCTGAACCACCGTGTCTGCTCCATGCCCCGCGTAGCCGTCTCACATGCGGGGATCTGTCCAAATGAAATGAACCCCAACTTGTGGGTGGATGCCATGAGTACCTGCACCCGAGAGTGTGACTCAGATCAGGTGAGTTACTGGGATATTTGTACATCTGGAGCTGTTTCTGCGTTGGTGTGTACTTATGATTCCATGTGTCAAAAGCAATTTAAATTATACACAGTAGATTGTTGATGTGTTAGGGTTATAACCCACCATAACTACATTGTGAGTATTCATGTTATTTATTTATTTTATATTGTCTTATTTAATATATGATGTTAATTCAAGGATACAATCAGTATGTGTTATAGCATACTACACACACATTCAGGTCATGTGTGTGTCTGTTACCAGGAGTGTGAGCAGCTGGAGAAGTGTTGTCCCAACGTGTGTGGCAACCACAGCTGCGTGGCGGCGCGCCACGCCGACCACAAGACCCCAGCGGGCGTCGCCACGGACGCCACGTGCGCCAGCTTCCTGTGCACCCAGCAGGGCTCCCGGTGCCACGTCTGGGACAGCCAGCCCGTGTGCAAGTGCCGTGAGGCATGCGAGAGGGAGCCCCACTTCACGTGTGCGTCGGACGGCATGACGTACTACAACCAGTGCTACATGGACGCAGAGGCCTGCTCCAAGGGCATTACGCTGGCTGTGGTGCCCTGCCGCTTCCACCTCACCTGGCCCCACACCAGCCCCGCCCCGGCCCAGGAGACGACCCTCCAGCCCACCACCACACCCCTGTGGGCCACGGTGGCCCCCCCCACTGACCCCCAGCCTCCCGTCATGGTCAGCAGCCCCGCGCACCAGTCGGTCGCCGCGGACGACACGGCCAGCTTCCTGTGCGACGTGACGGGACACCCCGCGCCCGACATCACATGGGAGAAGCAGGATGAGGCGGCGGGGGCGGAGCGCGCCGTCATGCGGCCCAATCACGTGCGAGGAAACGTGGTGGTGACCCACCTCGGCCAGCTGGTCATCCACAACGCCCAGCCGCGCGACTCGGGCGTTTACATCTGCACGGCAAGCAACCCCTCCGGCTCGGTGCAGGCCCGCCACCCGCTGTCCGTGCTGCCCGCAGAGCCCCTCGAAACCCCCCCGCTGAGGGGGAAGAGCCACTGTCTGCCCCGGCCCTGCCTGAAGCCCCCTGACACCAACCAGGACTGTGGTGGCCAGCGAGAGACGGTAAGCTGGCACTACCAGGCAGACACCAACAGCTGCCTCTCCTACACCCACTGCCATGGCAACAGCAGCCAGCAGCCGGCCCCTGATGCATGGTGGGACACGTACGAGGAGTGTATGCGGTGCTGTGGTCCGGCTGTGTGGGCTCCATGTGGCCTGGCCAGCCTCCAGGGACCCTGCAAGGCGTACGAGCCGCGCTGGGCCTACAGCACAACCCTGCGCCAGTGCCAGCTCTTCATCTACGGCGGCTGCGGTGGCAACAGCAACAACTTTGTGTCCAAAGAGGCATGCGAGGAGATGTGTCCACATCCCAGGATGCACCAGTGCAAGACGTGCAAGCCCAGGGGCAAGATGGTGAGCAGCTTCTGTAGGAGTGACTTTGTGGTGCTGGGTCGCATGACGGACGTGTCGGAGGAGGCGGGCTCGGGCCACGCCCTGCTCACCGTGGAAGAGATCTTCAAGGACGACAAGATGGGCATGAGGTTCTTTGGCCAGGAGCCCCTGGAGATCACCTTCGTCAACATGGACTGGAGCTGTCCCTGTCCAAACATCACCGGCGCCGTCGCCGAGGGCCAGGTCATCGTCATGGGCGAAGTCAGCGACGGCATGGCCGTGCTGCGGCCGGAGAGCTACGTGGCCGCGTCCAGCCCCCGCCGCGTACGGAAGCTCCGCGAGGTCATCTCTAAGAACGCGTGTGACATTCTCAAAGACATCACTAACAGCCCACAGTAGGAGCTAGCACCTGCTGCCTGCCTTCATTCATGTTTAGGCATCATACAGGTTGCTGAGTGAGTGTGTAATGGTTTGTTTTGCTTCCCCTCTCAAGATTCCACCAGCTCCTGCCTGGGAATTGTGTTTGACATCAAACTGTGTACAACAGTGTGTTTTAATGTGCTCTGTTTACAGAGGGGTGTTCACCGTCAGGGATTAACTCACTGGTGTTGTCAATTCTCTCACTGGTGTTGTCAGTATATGTGAACATAAGAGGCCTTCATCACAGATCCTTGCTGCCTTAATCCCCAGACCACTGTCCACTTGAAATGGATGTTGCAGATCTGCTTTGAAGTACAGAAGCAATATTTTTCAATGTTTTATGTAAAGAAAAATATTTCTTTACACCTTTACAACTTTATACGATTGAAAATCATGTGTTGTAAAATATTCATTAATATAAGAACAAACTTACTTTGTCGTGTACTCATATAATGTTGCTATTTATTATAATGTAACTATGTTCTTGGTGCCTCAAACCTATTAAGGAGCATACAAGGATCTGTTTTACATGTGTTTTGGATTTAGGCTTGATAAAAGATGAGGCTGTGTATTGTGCTAAGAAAATAAATATTCAGGTTTTCTTCCGGTCTCTTTTTTTATTAACAATTAACTTATATAAACTAGGTAACCTATATAGTTGATATAGTTTGTACTGGCAGTAGAAGGTTTTGATGCTGACAGAACAGGCAACATACTGGCTCTGTGTAACCAAATAAATGTTTTTTCTTAGTAGAAGGGGGAAAGAAATATGGCGTAGCCAAATTATGAAACTTGAAAGCAGCCAAATGGAATTTTTTGTGGAGGTTATATGAGGCTATCTGGCAGCGTGTTGCAAAATGTTCTTTTAATTACCATGTAGCTTGGCTTCAGTACCGTTAAGTCCCTCATACCTGCAAGAGAAGCACTGGGCTTGGGCAGCTGTAGCTGAACGTCTGGGTGGTTCTGCTGACATTGAATAAGGACGGGGGGGATTAGCACATCCACAGGCCACCCTGTTGGCCCCATCATCTGCCCTTTCGTTCCAGTCTTTCCCAGAAGAATACCTCTACAGGGGCCCATGCAGACAGACCCCACCACCAGAACGCCCCATATCGCTGCCTCTCCAATTGAGTGTAATTACGTCAAAAGCGGAGCTACAAAACAGACCCGCGGCCATGCAAGAAGTTGTCTTTCATGCCGTGCCAGGAGGTGCTTTGGGACAGTGCCCTGCTCTGGGAGAGGCTGTTTCTCCCATCCTGACAGCAGAGCAGGCCACGTGTGGTGTTCCAGGCCACCTGGGAGGGACAGAAGGCCTTCAGCAGCTAATATATAAGAGGTCCATAGAATACCATGTTCTTGTTCCTATCGATCTGTTTCTACTGCATGGCAACTTCTTTGATGACAAAATCGTCTCCATGTTGCTTTCATATAAACATCCATTGTGTTTTCTTCACAAATTAATCTGCTGTTTGGGGTTTCAAAGCCAGTAAACATGTATTTTTTGCTGGGTTTATCTGCATTTTAACACAAGGTGCTGTACTCACTTGACCTGGAAAGAGGATTGTTTCATTTTAGTCATTTCTCAGGGTCTCTTTCATGTTAGAATATACCGGTATAGTATTTCCTGCTCTAATTAGGGGGTGGTTAGAGAGTGTTAAATGTTGCCTTGCTCATAGTTCACTAATAATCATGATTTATAGTGTAAGGTTACATACAACCTTCAAGGATGCTATTTTTATAATAAGCTACATTCATATATTTATATGTAAGCAGCTTTCTGGACATATACTGAACAGTATGACACTATAAATAAAATGTATAAACTAGATATATCTGCTTTACTATACTGTAAATCATATGTATATGCCTCAGGCCTTCCAGACTATATCAATGTAAGCCTTTAAAAACTGAAATGCATAGCTTTGGGTGTTCAAAAACACTATTTATTATCAATTAAAATGGAGAATATATGAAACATGTGTGAAGACTGCTGGGTGCACATTTTATAAAGGTCTCAGACAGATTTTGTTTTCTCTTACATCTTTCTAATTTTCGTTGGGCAATCCTAAAAAGTCATGTTTCTTTTATATGTTTTTCAGCAAGACTCCCTTGCAGGCTTTGTTCATTCCAGGAGGTCATTACATTCACACTGCGAGGTAAGGAACACACACCTACATGTGCATTAGATAGACACGGCTGTTACAAGCAGGTCTGGGTTCATCTCAGTACACGCCGCTCTCATCTGCATTGGTGTGTTGGTTCTCCATCCTCCCGTTTCCTCAGAGTGCAATGGCACCTGTAGAAGAAATCAGCAAGCAGAGAAGCTCCAGGCCTTCTGATTCATGACCTGCATCTGGTATGGCTATAACATTTGGAACACCTATTGAGAACATACACGGACCGCTCACAGGCACCGACGAGAGGTGAACAGGCTATATATCATCTAGGACTCACGGTGGCCTAGGTGTGCGACTGGGAAACATCACATAGGTAAACCTAAGTGAAAAACACACCTCTCTAAACGGACGGTTTTCACTCTGCACTGCCTTTTAACCACTAACTGCTGTTGTACAGTCATGTAAAATAAAATACATTGTAAAATAGAGAAAACACACGCAGCGGAATTAGAGTGACTAATTGCAAATACAAATTTCTATTGCTATATGAATTTCAAATATTCATCATTCATAGTGGTGCATAATTCAGAAGCTGACTACTCACTGGGCTTATAATGCAGTTATAGGGTGTAGACCTTCCACAGCAATAATAAATGAGAAGCTTGAAATATAGTAGTCATGAGTGTCTGCCATAGACCTATACTGTAAAGGCATTGACACCAGAAAGTGATGGCTGCTAAAGGGCTGATGATGGTGAAACAGATTACAATGTTTGAATAGGTGTGAGTTGTTTCTTCACAACAGCAGTACCACCATCGCCACAACATAGCCTGTACAGGTATTGCTATGTATATATACATTACCGTTCAAAAGTTTGGGGTCACCCAGACAATTTCATGTTTTCTATGAAAACTCAAACATTCTTTCCTCAAATGAGTTGC
>JAODOY010000010.1:1976724-1995526 GCA_025399855.1 Forbesichthys papilliferus | reverse complement strand
ATACCCCCCCCCCACACACACACACACACACACACACAGAGACCAAGCCAAATATAGCACCGTCCAGATGTAGGCTTATCATACCAGCTGCCATTGCAGCGTGGCAGTGTCCATCCGCAGCTTTAGCTTTCCACGCTCCGCCTACAGACCAGTGGACATGTCACGCACAGGTTAGTTTGTAACTGCTGGCCCTGTCGGTTGGCACGGTACTGTAGTTCATAGGGTAGCTGGTTCATAGGATACCGTAGAGGAGAGCGCTTTCTTCCTTCCTAGTCTGTAAACAATTATTTATTTTGTTATGTCATGTGGAAATGTTGAAGGTCACCAACTCATAATTTCCCTCTCGGAATTACGACTTGAGAGAGGACATTCATGTGCCATTTCCAAGTCGGAAACTGGTGTTGACCATGATTCCGACACGACGTGAAGTCAGGCATTCATCTAAATGAGACAGGAAGAAAGGGTGCCCAGCTTCAGCAGCACGTACAGAAAATGTATCCGTTTGCTGCCTGACGCAGCACTGTTTATACATTCAGTGTACGCAGTGTTTGGCTAGAGGTGTGCATCACCTGTTGTTGGCGGCTTCCTCAAATGTTCTATGGAGTGTTCAAGAACGATAACAGTGCCGGTTGTCGTCATTGCGTTTAGTGCACAACTGACACCCCGAGCTTTTTCTGTAAAAAAAAAAAAAAAAAAATTGAAAACCTCATTCTCATTGGTCCCTCTGTGTTCACACCTTCATTTCATACTTCTGTCTCCGCGACGTTTCTCTACGTGCCTAATAAAGTCCTAATTAACTTTTATGTGCTTTCATCTTTATCACTCCCACCACCTTCTGTCTCGCCACTGTCAAATTAGGAGCCTCAAACCACTGTTATCCACAACCCAGCTGACGGAAACAAGGTATTTAGCTAGTAGTCTGCTGGTGCAGATGGCCTGTCTGCTGCCGTTGTGTGCACGCTTTAGGATGATTAGCATTTTTTTGGTGTTGATGTGTGTTGCTGGGTGTTGTTGATTCGTTGTAGTTTTTGAAGTAACGTAAGACGGATACTGCATGTTTGCATGCAAAAGTGTGTGTCTGTGAGATTTCACCTCGATTTCCCAACGAGCTTTATGCAACAGTTTTGAGCGTTATCTTGTAGTCCTGCAATATCATACGGTATCGGGTATATAGGTTATAAAGGGTGTTTAAATGGCTTCTGTTGGGAGAACTCGTAGTGTTTTGTGTCTTCTGGCATGCTGTTCATTAATGTTTTAAAGACGCATACCTTATCACTTAACAGCAACGCATGCACACGAACCGTAAGGTTAAGAGGTGCACGGTATTGGGGATAGCACCGATACGATACTGAGATCGGAAATCGGTCCGATACTGACTTAAATAGCTGGATTGGTATCAGTGACAATTGGGCAGTTGTAACCGATCCATGGGGCTAATCCAATTAAATGTATTTACACGCGTAGGTCTGTCAAGCATCAGCCATGTTTAACCCGCCCAGGCCACATCATCAGCAGCAGGTTTCTAAACTGCATCTAAGTCCTAAAATAAAAATGGAGGCAGTCATTTACTTTGCATCTTAACTTAAAACTTAATTTAACACTGGAATCGGATCGGTACTCTGTACCAATACCCAAAGTGCAGGTATCTGTATTGGAACTGAAACAACTGGATCGTGCCATCCCTACACGGTATAGGAATGCTCAAATGAAACATCCTTAGAGCCAATGTGTTATTGATTAGACAAAAGGCCTGTTATATTTTGCATGATCCATACACGGCGGTGTGGTTGCTTTTTACATTACAGTACCCTGCAGTGGCTCATGTCTCATCTAGTCACATGTATGGAAACAAAGAGAGACATTATTCTGTTTACACTTTCATCAAAATATCAAGGGATGTCCTGAACTGACACACAATAATTGCTGCCAAAGTCCTGCCAAGGGAGTCGCACCTTGAGTGTACTGCCACCGTCTGTGTGAAAATGCTGAACAATACGACTCCGACAAAGCCCCTGAATGTGTTGCTGTGCATCTGCCTGCGTGTGCCGTGCTGCCGCTGATGCCCAATGCGCTCTTGTTCCTTCACAGGAGTCCAGCGAGAGCACGAACACTACAATCGAGGACGAAGACGTGAAAGGTAAGGGGGGCCTACGAAGCCTTCTCCTGTAGCGTCCTGCTAGTCGCTAAGGTAACAACAGTGAGTTAGTTGGGAATGTATTCCTTTCATTGACCTTTCTGCTTGTCGTTAGTATTGAAGCTTCAACTTCAGTTTTTACAGTTCTTATTCCTTCAGGGTGCGTGCGTGTTGACTCTGTGTTGACTCCTTTCATTTGTCCCCTGTGAAAGCACATGGGTGAATAAAGGCCACAGTGTTGAATGCGTGCTGTCCACACCCCCCCATAGCGGGCCATCAGCCTCCCATGTGAACACAAAGCCATCGGGCAGAAAGAGACCGCAGGGAGGAAGCTGAGGTCAATACGCGGAACCTTTTAGACTGTTGGCTCCGTCTGCTATGTTTGCTGTGTGTGTGCGCGCGCCTGCCTGTTTATATGTACTCTGGCCATGTGTTGGAACGGAGAATCTACCTGAAGAGTGTCGTGGAGATTCGGCGAGACTGTACGGCATCAAAATCTATTTTCGACAGGTTCAGAATGCTGTGCAATATTTGGTCTTATGTCAGCCTGTCACATTATACAGTCTCTCTCTCTCTCTCTTTCTCTCTCCCTCTCTCTCGCCCCCCCATTCCCTCCACCCTATCAGGCCTATGAGGATCATAATGGCTCTCATTTCTATAGATGGGCGATGGGCCATCATTATCTCAGATGCTGTCATTATTCTCTTGCGACGCCACACGAAATTGCGTTACGCCCAGCAGCGCTGATGATGGCGTTCGCTCGTCTTTGACGAGGCGGCCACTTTCCACCAGCTTTTCTGTCTAGCCCGGTTGCTATGGTTCTGTTACAGAGCTGTGGTAGGAATCTGTTGTATTCTGTCCAGTAGGACAGGAGGGTCGTGATCATGTGAAGTTTTGACCTGAAGCCCCTGTCCACACACACACACGCTTGTTTTCAGTTGATGTCAGATGTGTAGCACCTCTTGGAGTGGAGAGGTGATTGCAGCACCTCTCCACTCCCGGCCCCAGTTTAACACCAACCCTAGCATAACTCCAATCAGCCAGAAGAACTCTGGTGTGGGCGTAGCGGGGCACAGTTCCTGACATGTCTACGGCCCACGGCTCAGACCACCTCTCTCCAGTGTGCTAATTACAACGTCTAGTCCAAATACAGCCACAGAAAAATTAAGAAACCACTGCACATTTTTACAAATGTAATAGTATAAATATACTGTAAATGTAAAAAATTATAAACTTAACTAGAAACATTATAAATCTATTTATAATGATATAAATCTAAACATGCATACAGTATATTACATGTAAGTAAAATAAAAATGTATGAAGAGTAAACATCTGAGAAACTGCTGCAGTGGCCTCTTTCTTTTTGGTTTGCTTTATTTATTCATATATTTTACCTTTAAGATGCATATTTACTGACATAACATCTGAAACTTTAAATCCAGCTGTCCAGAAGGCAGTTATGTCCGCAAAAACCTCTTCTTAGTGTCTTAGTTTTACTTAAAGCTTTTGAATGGGGAGGGGAAACCCTTTGAAATAGCCTCTCCCAATACCACCAGGCCGGATTGCAGTGTTTGAGCTCCCCTTGCAGGTCCAAAGATGCCATGACACCACTTGGCCAATCTGCGTGAGTGGTTTTCCGTGGTCAAGTGGGTCAAGTGTCCCTGTATTCCCACTGTCTGAGGACTGTCTCTCTGATTAAGCAAACGTCAGACCCGGCCTAGGGAGAGACTGAGATGGACATTTAGTTATTGTAGAAATGTTCGGCTGAGCTCTCCTGTGTCCCGAGGTGTACCTGTAGGCGGAGCTTTGTTTCTCCCGGCTCTGGCAGACCTCTTCACTTCAATTTCATTAGTCACTGTCTCACTGTGTGTGTGTGTGTGTGTGTGTGTGTGTCTCCGTGTTTGCATACAAATGCGTCATAGTCTCTTTCCCGTCCGTAAAGACGCCCCCCCCGGAGGGAGATGAGCCCGCCGAGCAATGTGCAGAGATGCAGGTCTCGTTGTCCTGTTTGCCAAGCAGAAATGATTCCCATTTGAACAAGACGGTCTTCCGCTCACAGCGGTGGACTTGAATGTATCGGCATCAACCGCTTGAGATGCTCTTTCCAGCTTTGGAGGCAAAAGCCAAAAAGGCTCGCTCAACTAACAAATGATCCCCCCAGTGATGAATTATAAATGAGACATTCATCCTCTACTTTGTGTGTGTGAGTGCGTGCGCGTGTGTCAGTATTATATGGCTTTTAGAGAAGCAGACAAATTATCTGCAAAAGTTATTTGTCTAGCCTCCAAGGATAAACAGGTGAAATGGCAGAGCTTGCTCTGCGTCAACATTAATGGGTTCACAGGGTTGGAGATACGGAGGTTTGTTTGGAAATTGCATAACCTTTTTATTTTTTTATTTTTTTTTTAAAGCTAACCTCTGTTTTCACTGTCAGTCAGTGGAGGCGGCGGTGGTTTTTGTCACTATAAAATGTTCCTGACTACTTTCATTCGGCATTCAGTATGAGCGAATTTGTGTTACGAATGAGTAAACTTTCAGCAATCAGTTTTGTGTTTGCGGTTATATTTGAAACCGTCTCGGGTCTAGTAAGTGTTCAAATGGCCGGGAAGATTAGTGGACACAATGGTACTGAAGGTAAGGTACTGTGGGCAGAATTATTCCTGTGTGTGTGCGCGTCTCTATTGTGTTCCCTACGTGATCTGGCTGTTGTCACGTGCACGGTATGCCTAGCATTTTAGACTAATTTCACATTTTCCTATTCTTTGCATGCGTTGTTTCCCAGCGTACCCACTTACCAGGAAAGGTAATGTTTACGTCCCTACGCCAGCAACTACACTGGCATTTCAGCCTCCTTAGCCCTTAAATGTATGTGTGCGTGTATTCCTGTGTAATGTGGCCCCAGAGACCCCCGACGTTGTTAGTTTGGGTTGATGCGAGACCCCTTTCGCTACATGGTTCCTCTCCTCTCTGCGGCTCCATGTTGTCTGAGGTGGTACAGATTGTTAGTCGGATGCTAAGGTCTCTCTTTGTCTGTCTGTCTGTCTGTCAGCTCGCAAGCAGGAGATCATTAAAGTCACGGAGCAGCTGATCGAGGCCATCAACAATGGCGACTTTGAGGCCTACACGTGAGTTCTGTTTGATGCACAGCAGGGGGCGCTATGAAGTTTGACACGCCGCGCGTTCCAAGCAGGTTGCTAATGTTCCTCCTCCCTGCGTGTTGTCTCATCTCAGGAAGATCTGTGACCCAGGACTCACGTCCTTTGAGCCAGAGGCTCTTGGCAACCTGGTGGAGGGCACGGACTTCCACCGCTTCTACTTTGAGAACGGTAAATAAACAAGAAGTCACCGCCTCACCTCACCCGGTGTATTAAAATATGAAGTGTCCATTTGTGTCTTGAACTAGCCCTTGTGGGTGGAACAGATGTTGGGAAGAAGGAATTTTAAATGAATTGATATTGATTTGTTCAACTCGATGGATGCAAGATTTTCCCCTTCAAGTTGAATTTTCAGTTGTTGTTGTTTTAACATGTCCAAAGTTGATTGACAGTTGGTAACGATACTGAAATGATGTCACACCCATGGACACATGACTGGCTTCTTTCACAAGCATTACATTTGCAGATAGTATTTTTCAATTAAATAGGTGCCTTTCAAGTGCCTTCAGACAACACCTTTAACACAATGTCGCCCTCCTATGAACACCATTTGAGTAGCTTTCTTTCCTTAGAGTGGACACATGAACAGAGTCTTAAAACACACAGATGTCAGCAGGTTAATTTGCAAGACATTCTAGCCTTGCCATGATCTTTTCAGTGCGCCCACTCTTACAGAGAGAAGTGCAGAATTTCCAGACATTTTCTCTTATTGTCTCGAACACCCACGCCTGGCCTTTGGTGGAGGTTGTTGCTGCTGTCCTTAATGGCAGCGGTTCACATACGTGTTCGAACCTGCATTGTGAAAGTCTGATTCATAGACTGCGAAAGCTACACGGACGCAAGAGCATTGAGTCGCGTGAGGTTCTGGCATAGCTGAATATGTTGTCAAAGGGTTTTTGTACCACGACGCTATTGCAAGTAGCATTTAACTGGGAAACGAGTCTAAATGCATTTACAACCCATAGAACCGAATGTTACAACCGCGTACTGTAGCTTGTAGACTCTGAACTTGGCTTTAATGTCTCCTACTGAGAGCTGCATAAGTAATGAATCCATCGCTACAGGAGATGTTAGATGGTCTCCACTTATTCCCAGTCTGCCTAACTGCCGTGAACGTTCCCTCCCAGCTCTGTCCAAGGGCAAGCAGCCCATCCACACCATCCTGCTCAACCCCCACGTCCACCTGATCGGCGACGAGGCGGCCTGCATCGCCTACATCCGCCTCACGCAGTACATCGACGCTGGCGGCCTGCCCCGCACCATGCAGTCAGAGGAGACCCGCATCTGGCACCGTCGTGACACCAAGTGGCAGAACATCCACTTCCACCGCTCCGGCTCGCCCACCGTGCCCAACAATTAGAGGTGACCTGGCCCGGCCTCAAGCCGCGGCTCATGCTTTAACATGTTCTACATGAATTAAAGGTGTAGTCAGCTATTGCTAAGCTAATGCTAAGCTAATGCACTTTTTTTTTTGTGGTCATTTTCCCCAAATATCTCCTTGCATTTCACTGTTTTACCATTCTGTGCGTGCTGACAAAAAATAATCAGGTGCTTCTACACAGTCCTTGCTCTGTAAATAGGAGTATAAACAAAGTTGGGGGAGCAGGTTAAGGGGGTGTTGTTTGTTTCCATGTGGAATGTAGGCTGTAAAGCCCTTTGAGACTGCAATGTGATTAAGGGCTACTTAAATAATTTTGAACACCGCTCACAACAACAAAAGCCCTTTCCTTCACAATGCGTTTCAGTGTGGTCAATGTTCAGCGTGTGGGATATTGTTTTGATTAGAGCTCGAAGTTAGCAAGCGCTCCAGAGAATAACTGACCCTTCCTTTTTAATGAATATCCTCTGGCCACACGGGCGTGTTCTGGAGTCATTTTGCTTGCTTTGCTCCTGCATGTACTGATGGACACGAGAGAGTCGGAGAAATGTCAACCAAGTATGTCCGGACACGCCCACAGTCTTGAAGAGGTCTTATCGGCCACATTTACTAAATGCGTGGTGGAATAGGGGTTTAAATGCATATGCTCTGACTCACTGTTGTCTGTCATTAATCCACATAATGGATGTCTGTTTCAGTTGCGTGGACCAACCTTGACTCCCCACATCCTCCAGCCTACAGTGGTCCGCTGACCACAGACCCTACAAAGTGTGTCATCTCCCTCACCTTAAAGCTTTTGCTAGAAATCCGCCCCCTTCTCTGAGTGTTGTTTACAAATTGTCGCTGCTGGACTGACGATTCGTGAAGGAGTTTGGTGGAAGGAAAAAAAACTTTAAAAAAAAGTAATATCTTGACTATCATTTTATAGTGAGAATGTTTCTATTCCATCTCTAATCTGAAGCATGTTTTAGTTGTTTCAAAGGCCTGTTTTTAGCTGAGTTTGACATTTCAATGGTTTTCAGGGACTGCCATTTGTACCATCAGGCCTGTGAAAGAGTAATTAAACCTACGGACTTAGAGTAGTGAAATTCGTCTTTCATTTTCAGACCTATCAACTGACCAGTTATTGTGATGTTTTTGACTTTCGATGACCATTATTGATATCGCTTTTTATGTCTTTATATCTTCCAAATTGCAGTCTTATTGAAACTACAGACGAGCTTGCTTTTGTTTTGGTGACGTATAGATTTTGGTGATTGACGTGAATTGCTCTATCTTTGCTTTATCATGGGGTTATTAGAACTTGAAATAAAGTAGGTTTCCTGTTTGCAACCGGCTATGTGACTGCAATATGATATTTAGGAATTTTTATTAAAAGTGTAAAAGGGGAATGATACCCAAGTTTTACTATCATGTCTGTTTGCTTCCATCATCACAAAGAACTGTGTGGAAAAAGTCTTCATAGATAGAATGTAAACTATACGTAGATATAACTTTGAGGCCATTGTATGACTTGAAATACTTTTAAAGTCGAATCATATTTTCATAAGGAACTAATTATGTGACTTTTATTGGTTGTGTTGTGTTTTACTTTTCTATTGTGATTATTGATGCAGTAGGTTAACTCCAAGCCACGATGCTATTATCTTCCATTCACCCGTATTGATTGAACTGGACTTTTAACCCTGTCTGACAGCTAATGACACACGGCTGCCATGTTCTTCCCTGCCTCCCGGCTACTTCCAAAGGCCTATTCGTTATTCTGCTTGTTTCTCTCACATACACTCGCTTGTATCACACTATATGTTGGGAACAAAGCGGGACATTTTACACTGTAGGAGGGTAATTTAACACTGCATACACCTGGTCACGGTGGTGTTACACAATCGTTTGTATTAGCATTCACAATGTTTTATTGGTGCAATGTGTTTGGCAGCAGGGGGTTTTGTTTTATATTCTTAATGTTTAAATGCAAATTATGTTAAATTTAAAAATGCTCACCCCCTTCTTTACCTGTTGGACACAGCTGTATATTGTTGCCACAGTGACGGGAGAACTCGTGTACGTTTATGAAATAAATAAAATGTGACTTATGCCAAATGGAAGTGTGTGTGTGTGTGAGATTATACAGTTCTGCCAGGACTGTGGGAACAGGCTGTGAGCAATGCTTATATGCTTACAATGTAGTACTTTACATTAATCAGAAGTAAACATTCACTCTATTAAACATACCCCAAATTCTTCTCCAACAAAGAGTTGTGATTTGGATCATTGTTTTCCAGCAAGATCCAGACCAGTGATGTGTTTCAGAAATGGACTAGAATGTAACAAAGCCACAAAAACTGGACTCTTGTCTTAATCTAGGTGCTGGTTTGGAGAGAATTAAGTATAGGGGGAAAAATGAATATGAAACTAAAGTGACTGATATTTAGCTTTTGCTAATTTAATATATTTGATTAATTTGTTAAACTTTGCATTTCAACAGACTAGTACAAGATGCACCAAGAACACTGATCATCCAAATAACGGTACTAGCTAGCTTCTACCACTTCCATTAGTAAATTACCATTTTCATTGTATTATTTACAAAAATGTCCACTACCCAGCAGCGGAACAATGAGGCAGCTCAAATGAGATGGTGAGATTACAGTTACAGAACATTTTAATAGGATTTGACCAGATGCAATTCCTTGAGCACATAATTATTGGCAAAGCTACTCAATCCTTAGGGGTACAGACTAAAGAAAGACAGTTTGTGCACTTTTAACATGTACATTTTTATTTTCTGCCATGTACATACTGCAACTGCAATGTATTGTTTCCATTTTTTTTTCTTTTTAATAGTTTGATAACTAATACATGCCAGTGTAGATATTTGTACTGTAAATTTGTATCTATAGTTATCACCATGGAAACGATGCTCATTTATTTTTTTTATTTTTAGCATTTCCTTTATTTGCGCAATTGATCACACACTCATAAATGTCAATGTGAAAAGTTGTATTGTTACATAGATAAAGGTCTGTACTGGGAAATGACACCAAAGATACCTAGTCAGACATAGTCTGCTTTGATATCTGCAAACAAGAGTTTATAGACCAACAGAGAAATAAAACCTATTTGAGTACAATAGCAAGTGGGTCAGCTCTCTCATTACACGTCTTTAGAGAGCACACACACACACATACCCTCTGATGCTATGGTAGGATCAGAGGGAAATAAATAAGAGTTAAAATGAACAAACAAAAAGAGCAATAATTTGACAATATCCCGCATCCAAGGTCTTGTCAGTAGCTCGAGTTTAAGATGGTGACATTAATGAACCAAACAGTAAATCAAATCATGTGCTTCACATCACTGTGACATCGGTACCGTTCCTTCATTTACGCTCACAACAGGCATGATCGTTTTGGACAGGGTTGGAGAACAACAGTAAATAGTGTTGAGGGGTAAACTGATGGTTAACTCAAGATCACAGCAGAATAAGTGCATTATGCTCATTAAAAGTGCCAAAAACAGTAACTAAAACCATTTCTGGTTACTATTTTCTTTTTCAAATAATACATTTCTTTTGCCATGAGAACAGACACACACAAACATGTATAATATACACAAGAAGGCTGAGACTCTGGGAAAAAAAACATGGATGCATGATTCACATGGGAAAAGACGAATTAATTAATTGAGCAATGTGTCTGAGGAAACCTCCATGTGGGGCTAACAACAGCTTGTAAACATGAGTCGGAGTTGATGTGCCGCTGTTAAAGGTGAAAGCATTCTCCACCCACAACAATCAGTAACTTCTCGGGCTCCTGATAGAAGATCCCTGTTACCATGTCTGAAGCAGACACTGGTTTACATACTGTAACACGAATAACCTAAATTTCGTAGTTCTCAATATTTCAACCTCTTTGAACGACGGAGTGATTTTGACCAGTGCTTGTTCGCGACGTTGGGTATTAAGTGGGCTAATGAATTAAATGCTTTGAAACGTCGTACTGTACAGTATGTCCCCGTCCGAACACGATTCCCATCTCTGTATTTATATATGTACACATTAGATTCTTTTTACACTCATCTGTCAGCAAGAAGCAGGCGCATGTTGAATGTCTGAGATGGCCCTTCACCTTGACGCGCTGTCACGTTTGTCACCATGTCCGTTATCACAGCAGCCAAAACTTAATGGGGGGGGGGTTGGGCAAGAGGTCTTCATGACAACATCAGGGCAGCTATCTTTGGTCACAAACAGAGCAAAGGAAACACGGCCCTATAAGGAAGAAGGTGGTGTTGAAACAACTAAATGCTGTTCCTCGTGTAGTTTACCATGCTGGGGAGGAGGTGGGGGTGGGGGGCATAAACCGACTAACTTTAATCCGGTGTGCAGCGGGGAGGGCGGGCAACATTTGAAACAAACACACACACAAAACATCGCTAAGGGTGAACAGTGTTCTGGGGTACAGGAATGGTGGTGGGGGGCGGTGAATCCTAAAGGAACAATCCTAACAATCCTAACTCTCCTCCTCCTCCTCCTCCTCCTCCTCCTCCTCCTCCCCCTCCCCCTCCCGGGGCTCCGTGCGGCAGTAGTGCTGCAGCAGGAGGTGCAGGTGTTGCCGGAGGGCGTCAGGCTGCAGGGGGGTGTCGGGGTTGTCCTCCTGGTGCTCCAGGTGCACATGCTTCTTCCCCTGGGCGTCTCTCACCACGGCCCTCTGCTGGCTCCGCCTCTTACGCATCTGGGTCCTGGAGGAGGGGAGGGGTTACTACTACTGCCCAGTGAGACCTCCGCCATTAAGGCACACACGGCATTAGAGCTTAAGCTATGCTGCGTAAGCCTCATCCACGTCATGCACAGGTGAGCTACTGCGCTGTAGGGGCGTCAGTCCTGAGTGTGTGGGTGCAACTATAACGCGGGGGCGGGCAGTATTACAAAGCCACTACACAAAACATGCTAACCAACACGTTAGCGAAGTTAACAATAGCTAACTCTTGTTTACTTGCAATTTATGCGTATTTCTTTTCATTTAACCTCATTTTTATAACCTTAACAAAAGAACAGTTCACTTTAACAAATGTTTTTTTTTGCCTGTTGCCTGGGACAACTGTCACATTTACGAACAGTGGGACTCCGTGCCTTGCACTGAAAAGTTTAGTTTATTGTAACTTAAAAAACACAAACAAAACCTGAAGCGCAGTGCCACAACAAAGCGCATGCCAGGCGTACCATAGCAAAACAATGGTGTTTCTAGCGACTCTCTGCGATCTGGGCCTAAAATGTGTTTTTTGACCTGTAAACAAAGTAATAGGGTTGATCTGTGATGAGACACATCAATGCTGGTGTTAATATTGACACATTTCCCGTTGTTACATCTGGATTGGATGGGCTGAAAACTGATCTACACGTCATATCCGTGAAAAATGGTGGTTTCCCTCTCAGCCCCACCCCTCCCCCACTCACGCAATAGCAGTGGGTGGTGTCAGGCTCAGAGCTGGGGTGCAGTTACACTTTAACAGACTTAGTCATCAAAGCACACACTAAGGTAAGGGTTATGTGATAGGACAGAGCCACACCATGCTGCCATGGAAACATTAGAGACACAAATGTCCACTTAATAAACAGTGGGCCAGTTGATTTGCACTCCGCATGCTGTAAATCGGACCTTTTAACCACAGAGCCGTCATCCTGCAACACCTCTCTCTCTACTAAGTGAGGCAGCAGGACTTTCCCAAAGCCTCCAGCATAGCTCAATGCCTGGGGTGTGTGGGGAAGGGGGGGGGGGGGGAGATGGAGACAGGGATCAGAAGAATTTAAGATGCCAGAACTCTGGTGTCTTTTGGCTTGACATCTTGACAGGGTAACATTTGTGAAAACCCAAAGCTTAAAGGCCAGTGTCGCCGTATAGACCAGATATGCTGTATCTTACTGTGAGCTTCATTCTCCTTTGCTGATTGAGACAGCTATAGCGCTTACCTTGGAAGCTCAGTATAGTAACAGTACGAGACCACTGACTGTTGCTGACATCCTCATCCTTTAAAAGCAGACGACACATTGTGCTACACAGGCGGGCACAGAGGCAGACCGTTACCTTCTCAAAGTCATCTCGGGCCGAGGGAAGATCGAAGGCCAGCGAGGGGTCTCCGGTCTGCTTCTCCATCCGCTCGCCTTTGACCACCGTTGTCTTGACCACCTTGCTGACCTTGCGGCCCTGGACGGGCTCCGCCTCGAACGCTGATGCCGTGGCGACGCCCAGAGGGTGTTCTGAGAAGGTCAGCTGGGCAGACCGGCGTGTTGGCGGGAGGTTAGTGAGGGAGCAAATCGCGTTGAGATCCAGCCGCATTAAGACGTTAACTGGGACCCACCTCTTTCTGGTCCCCCTGGCTGCGGACCACGGTCCTCTTCACCACCCTGGAGACGGCGTCCCCCTGCTGCGCCTGCACCATCTCCTGGAGGGGGCCCTCCACCGTCACCTCCTGCCTCTCCACGCCGTCCGCCGAGACGAACTTGCGGATCACCTTGCGCGTGATCTGGGGGCAACGCGAGGAGCAGCGTCTTGAGTTTCGTTCCACACCACAGCATTCTCAGTGTGCGGCTGAGAATGGCCGTCTTACCTTCTTCACAACCATGTTCCCCTGTTCATCTGTGTAGGCCTCTTCTGTCACCGTCTGTGGGGGGATGTCCGGTAGGTCGTCTCCCTGCAGACACACACACACACACAACAGACGTGGGCAGTTGATGAATAAGGTTTGTCTTGCTTCTTATGTGTGAACTGTAAAAAGCACTCATACAACACAACCCTGATTCAGTTTGCTGTGTATAAAGTGTAGCCAAAACACTCAAACAGAACTGGTTAAACATAAACATAGGTTATAGCATTTGCTTATTTGATTGGCTGAGATTCATTATGTTATTATTGTACCATATGTGTAAGGTAAGGGACATCAGTGGGCACCATCCCAATATTTTATTATTACAGTATTATTATTTCAATTTTTTTTTTTTCTATATGAAATGGACCACAGATTAAAGTGACTAATGTGGATGAGAATGGACCGGGACTTAAATGAACCCGACCCGACTCCGGATAAGCGGATGAAGATGGATGGACGGATGGACTTAAATTAATAAAGAAAATATGGCATGGAGTCCGACCATACATGCTCAGTGATGCATTCTATATCTGTATTAAATATACATAGACTACATACAGTATAATCAATCCAGTGAGACCCTAATTAAGTACCCACTACAGATGACTAGTAAAGCTAAAACCCACCCCACACACACACACACACACACACACACACACACATACATACACACATACACACACACACACACACACACACACACACACACACACACACACACACACACACACACACACACACACACACACACACGACCCTGGGGGTTAGGATTGTCCCTATACTACTCATGCTCTGCCATACTGGTTTACCTGGATGATCACTCTGCGTCGGACCACCCTGGTGGTCAGCACCTCCTCCTCTGAGCTATCAGAGGAGAGTGCGCCTAGCTCCTCGGCTATCTCCTGCGAGACAGCACATAGCCACCAGAGGTCAGTATGACACCGTGCGTGTCGTTGTCACTATCCAGGCACGCCACACCAGGCTGCGCTGGCCCTTCTGTTCTCCTGAGTCTTTTAACAGACGTGGACTATCGTGTTGCTTTGACAAACAACGTTTCGTGGTGATCGATGGATAACGTGATATCACACATTGTATGGCCAAGATGAAGAGAAGGCTCAGTAACCGATGAACTAAACCACCAAACATGCATGTGCAGACACTAAAGCGAGCACACAATCAGAAAGATGCTGATGCAGAAGTTAATGCAGACGTGAGAACCATTCCTAATAACCCGGTGTGTTATAGAATATCATCTGTGATGTTGTTGTATATGCTATATTGGGAAAATGCAAACACAGCACGCATTAGCCATCAACTTGTTCAGCCAATGACAATCTATTCGTAGTTGTAATATATTTTCTTGCACATGCGACAACGGCACTGCTTGTCAGCTTGTGTGTTTAGCTCCAAATGCAGGTGCAGTGCCATTAGGTCGAGCAGGCAGGACACAAGCCAGGACAGCTTTGCGCTCGTGCTCGACATCTTACCCTTCCCAGGGAGTCGTCATCATCGTCATAGCCTGCCTGATATCTGGACGGAAGCTCCTCACACATGGGCAGGGCGTGCTCTGTTCTACACTCCGGCGAACCCTCCCAATCATACGCAAAGTCGCACAGACTTTCACTACCAGAGGAGAAGCGCTTGTAATCCTCCCCTTGGAGGAAGGGGTGGGCGTGGTATACAGGGTTCCCTTTCAGGAACCCAAGGTCGGGAGTACCGCCGGACATTGGGGAAGGGGGCTCCGAGACGTGGTAGGTAAAACATGGCGCTTGTGGTAGGTTCAAATCTTCTGGTTCAGAGAAGTCAGAGAGACCTTGTCTGCAGTCAAAGAATTCCAGATCGGAATCAGAGTGCTGTGGAGATTCTGAGCTCTTACCGTGCTCTGTTTGAGGAACACTGGGTTTCTTGGATCCAAACGCTGAGAGAGTTTCCTCAAACTCTGAGAGAACTTTGTTGAATTCTGGGGAGAATTCAAAATCTGGGCTGGTGGCCTGAGAGGCATTTTGAGCTGAAAGGGAGTCACTGAACACCAGTGAAACTGGACTCAAATCAGTCGGTGAAGCCTGACTGTATTCGGAATCCCTCATGGTATGGTGTTCTGAAATAACTGCTTCATAATCTGGTGGAACCAAAAACTCACTTGACATCGGTGAAAATAGCTCCCTGGACTGTGTCTGGAACAACTCGAAGTCTGAAAGCTTATGTGAACCATCTGATTGTGGAGAGGAGAGCTTCTCACATTCAGGAAGAACCGGCGTCACTGCTCTGTGTGTTGGGGATGAGCTCCAGTCAGGTAGTTGCAGGGGAAATGATATAACTTGTCTGTTGACAGTGGGTTTCTCTTGATCTAATTTACTTGGTACTTGAAACTCAGCTGTGGTAGGCAATAGCTTGCTCTGCAAATGTGTGTCCCTTGGTGTTTGAGGTTGAGCCTGTAAGTGAATAGTAACATTTCCTAAATAAATATATCAGTTCATATGTTGACATGAAAGGAACCTCAATATTACACAGGTTTAGAATCATTAAACAATGACAAGTTGTGATTCATCCAATAGATTCGCATAATGTAACATGCAATTCATTTTAATTCACTAGACGTTGTTGATTGTTTGAACAAGCAATTAGTAATACATTTAACATTCAATGTTTTCACATAATGTAATTACCAAATACTGTGGTCATTTATTTTTACTTGATTAGTTCATCCAGATGCATTCTGGCACTCCAAGTTATTGTTTTCCAGTCAGGTAGTGGGTTAATGGATCCCTTCAGGGGAAGTGAAACGACTCAGCAAACTTGGTCATGCTCTCACTCTTACCATATTTGAAGATGTCTTGCTTTTCACTTCACCAGCACTTGGGTACAGAATATCATCAGCGTGTTCTCTGTAATCCTGGACAGTCACTGGTGGTGGAGACACTGGAACACTTTTATTGATCTCCTGAAAGTCTTCCTCATGAATATAGGTTTCTGGACCATGTTGGCTCCATTCCTCATATGTTTCTGACTTGGACCTGGCCATCTTTGGCAGATCATATCCCTCAAATACCACCATAGGTATCACTGTATGCTCATTCAATGAACATGGTGTCACGTGACTCAAAAGTTCTGACTCAGAGACTAACCTCTCTGTACCCTCAACATCTGAATATATTTCACCTTCTAAATCAACTGACTGTGGGCTCAAAGGTCTTGGGCTATCGTTGCCCCAACATTCAAATGGTAAATCAACAGACTCACTATCGGATGACAAAGACGCCTGAAACATTGGTGAAGGTGATCTATCAATAGAAGGGACATCCATAAAATAAGACGACAATATTCTCATAAATTGAGGTACGGGTGAGTCCGGCAGTAGAAGTCTAAATTCATTTATAGATGATGTGGATTCAGGTGAGGAGGGCCTGTTGTCAGTCTCATAGGCTCTGTATGAAGTGACTACTACTTCACTATCAGACTCTGATCCCACGGATTCAGGCGTGGATGAGCGGTAAGTTGTCCATGTAGTGGTGCAATCCCCCAGAGACACTGCAAATTGAGGGACAGGCGAGTCTGCAGATAGCCGTCTATTCACATTTAGCTCGGACACAGATTCGGGAGATGACGCCCTTTTGTCAACCATTTGCATGGCCGATTCAAGTGACATGGGTCTGTATTCAGATTCTGACTGAGAAGATAACGGTCTGTCTTTCTCAGACCGCTCCTCTGACGGCAAATATGCAGGAGGTGATGGTCTACACTCCATAAATGCATAATCCAAACCCAAAGGCATATCATCTACATCAGAGCTTGCTGTCTCTGGTGAGAAAGATGCTGGTCTTAACAATGTTACGCATTCAGGCAAGGTTTTTATATATTCAGGTACGGGTGAATCGAGTGGTCTTAACTCATTGATTGATGTGGTTGCCAGTGGAGATGATGCTCTTGCTTCAGCCAATATGTCTGAATCGGTTAAAAGGGTTTTACATAATGGAAAGGGCTCATTGTCCTCTATGTCATTGTCTGACTCCGTGTGCAATGTCGGGGCAGCTTGTTCAAATGAATATTTATCCTGCCGATAATGTTGTGCATACAAAGATTCAATCATTGGTGGAAGTGACTCGGAAACAACTGTGCCAGATCCAGCATTGCCACGTGAGCCAGGATGAGACTGGGTTGTTTGTATTTCAGGTACACATCTGGAATCCCCTGATTCTATATCCGTTTGTCTTGCTGTCTCGTGAGAAGCTCCACATTCAGTTTCTTGCTCAACCTCTGGGACATTTGTACCTACATATTCTATGGTGCTGCCAATGTATTCCATGAACGCAGTTTTACTACTGAACGTTTCCCCAATATAATGAGGGTCACGCACTTGAGAAATCAGCTTCCACAGCTCAGCATCATAAACAAGATTATACTCAGCCACCAAAATTGCAGATTCTTGTTGTGATGTTTGAGTCATTGTGGATAAAACTGTGCTGTCAATAGTTGATTCAGTGGCAGTTGGGATATTTAGTCCAGTAATTTTGGGCACAAGCACATCATCTCTATCAGACTCAACAGACTCAGGTGATGCTGGACTCTGGTCAGTGCCCCCAAAAAGAGTAGGTTGTGTTAAATCATCTAAATCAGAAAATTCAGAAGGCGATACATCTCTTACAGGCATGGAATATTCCACAACTGTCTTTGTAATATCAGGGATTGGTGAGTCTGGAGTTAAAAGAGTGTATTCATTATCTGATTGGGGAAATAACAGTCTTTCTGCATTGTTGGCTATTTCAAGTGAAGCAGGACATGCCGGAACTGATAATATTGATTCTGCAGAGGAACCACATTGGCTTAATTCTGTTGTGAAAAACTCCAAAACATGTTGTGAAAACTGAGGAAGAGGGAAATCTGGCAAGGGCAGATGCAAATGTTCATCAGGGGACCCAGTTGATTCTGGAGATACTGTCCTTACTATTCCCCGTAACAACAGTGCCTCATCCTCTCCTGACATCAAATACTCACTCAACGCGTACTCAATGTCTGATTCATTTGATTCAGGGGAGGTGGACCGATACCCAACATATGGATTTACACATTCTGGTTGGCCTGCTCTATAGGCTGGTATTGGTGAATCTGGTGACATTATCCTGTATTCATCTCCAGATGCGACTGAACAAGGGGAAAATGGCCTATCTTTAGTGCATAACAATGCTGGAGATTCAGGATCAGGTTCGACATCTGAACATGTTGATTCAGGAGATAATGATCTGTGTCTTACAATAAACTGAGCAGGTTCACAAAATGTTCGTCTAAAGTCACGCATGGGGGAATCAGGTGAGAGATGTCTACAATTAGTTACAGATGCAATTGAGTCAGGAGATGATGGCCTGTTATCACAAAACAATAAAGATAATTCTGTTTCACTCTCTAAATCTGACATGATTGACTCTGGTGAAGAGGACCTGTATTGGAACTGTGAGATATAGTCGTGATGTGCTTGTTTAAACTCGGGAATAGGCG